>CP125974.1:27705851-27796270 GCA_030063025.1 Avena longiglumis
CCACCCTCCGAATTGCTCAGACGCGATCTCTTGGCGTAAGACCGCCCCAGAGACGCTCGATCTGATTTGGAAAAGGAGCCGATCTATATGAATGAAACTAAACACAATTTGATTGTAATTAAAACTATAGAAATTGTTTACGACGTGAGTTGCTCTAAATTTCTGCCCTTCTCATCGCATACGTCTGCACGGATGAACTGCAAACATAGTATCCACATAGATTGTTACCGTCCTGCGTCGGGCACTTTACGAGAACAGAGTTCAATCAAAATAATAATCAAGCATGATAATAACTCGTATCAAAACTATAAACAAAGAGATGCGGATATAGCTAGTGGTGCTTACATTTAGTGGTTGAAATGTAAGCTCCTCTTTCCAAACACCCTAGCCTTGTTGGTGAACCGCTTCCAAGCGCCAAAGCGAGAAAACGAATAAAATAAGTTATTAAGTACTTGATATCATAAAATTCGAACGTTGCCGACATAGTGTCGTAATGATTAGAATTACCGCTGGAGAAGTATCTGCATGTCCTTCCACGTCTCAAGGGGTTTATGTTTCGAGTCCATGACTAGTACACGCCCTTTGTCAAGTTGAGTGATTGACAGAATATAGTGGAAGCTGCAAATGCAGAACTAATCAATTATATACTTAACATCGAGTAAGCGAAATAAAAAGTGTATACAAGACAATAACACTCACTCGAAGTTGTAAGGAAATAGTATTTCCCTTTTGGTTTCTTGAAACCTTAACGCGTGTACTATATTATCCTCCGTATCTTGGGGGATTATTTTGAGATTAGCTTCATGAACCCAATATGGGTCAATGAAGCCAATGTCATATATTTGTCCTCTGCTGCATTCGAGAATCTTCATTCTGCATATTACAGTATGATTATATACATGCAATAAACAAAATAATATAGCTGGAGCCTAAATTAATTACAGAATTAGTACTTACAGACAATAGGCACTGATGATCGATTTGTCCAAGGCGTCTTGATTAAATAATTGAAATAGTTCATCAAATTCAATGGATATCATGTCATCCTTTTCTTTCCCATGATGCTTTTTTGTAACCCTCAAAGACTATCCAGCTTAGCCCCGCCCTTGTGGCATGCATGTACAGTTATGCAATCTTCAGATTTTTGTTGGAAGATTGTTTACCTCCTCGAGTTTGACGAGAGGTTTGCCGTATCGGTATTTTTATGCTACTTCACTCACGGGAAGAACTCTAACTAGGATAAGTACTGGCAATACTATACCTTGAGCAGCGGCTTCTCCGTATTACAGTACCCTCTGGATCATATCGCTTGCTCTTATATTTGCTCGACCCCACATTGGTTTGAAATCACCTTGAGAGGCGCAATCTGTGCTTATTCTCCCGAAATGGGCAACATATTTCGCTTGCATCGATCGCTCTTGAAGCACGATACATTCCTTCGCCATAGAATGGTGACGCGCCTCTCTAGTACAGTCACATCCCCTTCACATGCAGGGTAGTGAAGATCCAAAACTTCAAAGGTGGGCATGATTTCATCCACCCCGACAACAGCTTAGCCCTTTGGAACCGGACGACAGTGGTAAGTTGGTGTGGGTCCAATTGGTAAGGCATAGCCGACCACCACCTTCATTGATATGTTCACAACTTTGACATGTAGCTCGCGGGTGTCATCTCTGTGGTATCATCCATCGGGTAGCCAACAGAGCCATCGCTTGCACCATCACATCGCCATTGTCATCACCCGGACCGTGGAAGCCACCGCTTTTTCGATTATTCGATAGGCCAGTATCGAATGCAAGGTGTCTTCTTGAGATGGGCCAGTAGTATTTTAACTCGTTAATTTCATATTGTTGTTGCTTTAATCATTCTTCAATTAAACGCATTCGCTCTTCTCGACTATCTGCTTCAACTTCCGCCTGTCCTTTCTCTCCTCCGACGGCTTCTATCAGATATTTCTTCCTCTCTTGAAACCCAGCCTCCATTGTTGGGAGCCTCTTGTGCCTCGTGTCCCACCATCATGTTCCTTATTTCAAGGAAGTGTGAGCTCATCATTCTCTATCGGGAATGAAGTCCCCATCTTTAACATCCTTTATCGCTTTTCTCATCCTCTCGATTGGCAAGGGGTCTTTATGTCAGATATGTTATATATACACCTCCTTCCGAGTCCAACGTGCCCCATGCCCGTAAAACCAATTCCTTGCACGTTCTACCCAATCGTCCTGCCTCTGGGTGATCTTTTATACGCAGCTTCATTCTCAAGTTTCTCCCACTTAGGAATGCCAATACGTAGTCACCTTGCCCCATAGCATGGTGATACTTCTTGTTAGCGAGATTCATTTTATTCGCTGGAGACATTTTCTTAGCTTTTTCGATGTCTTTATTCCACAAACTCAGCCTGAATGGTTTTATCTTCTCAAACTGAATATTCTTGAAATCGAGTCTTCTTTCACGACATAGTCAAGGTGCAAACTTTTCTTCCAGCTTGGTGAAACATCTGGCCATCTTCTTCAAAGCCCACTCCTCGACCTTAGCCTCCATGGCTCTCCCATGTTGTAAATGCGCTCAACTGGATCCTCGCATTTGGATCCAGCTCTATCTTCTGTAGTTTGAAATTAACCATGAGCCTCTTCCACAAGAAATCTTTGGCGTGGTTAGGGACAAATAAACATGTTCCCTCTTCATCCGCATTAGCGTGCCTATTCCAATTTCTAATGGTGATCGGATTAAGTCCCTAACGATTACTCCGCATTGTGCCACAAATTTGTTTACAACTTCGGAGTCACGGCTTGCCGCCTTCAGTGACATCTTCGATCCTGAACCTCTCATGGTCTTGCAACTGTTTGGTTGGGCCTCGCTCTTTTTCGAGATTCCTTCGATCCGGAGGGCTAAAAGAAGAAAGATCGACGTTACTATTTCTATATAGATAGCAGATGATTAATTAATGAATTGATTATATTACATGCACCTCCAAGCGGCTGCCTTCTCGATTACACAAGGCATCGCTTCTCCTCGCAGAAGGCAACACCTTCAACCTCAAACAAGTCGTCTATTCTCGTAAAAGAGGATCACCCTCACCGGAGTTGTTCGTAAACGTTGATACGCCTAAATTTTCTTCCCACGGATCACACCTTGGATCAACTCTTCCTTTTCTTCGCCTCGACGTAGGGTCCATATTTTCTGCATAGGTGGAAAAACGAATAAGTCAAAGCGGCTAAAGGAGAAAGTTAGGTACGGTGTGAGAGATATAAACCCTAATTCAGAGAAACCCTAATATATACATACACAAAAATAAAAATGAAGAGAAACCCTAAACCCTAAACCTAGCTACAAAAAGGAAACCGTGTAGTAGATAGGCACATCGTCAAACCCACATGCACCTAAGGGGTATTAATGATTCCTTATCTAAGATAGGGCTTTTAAGTTGCTTGACAATGTGAATCGGTCCAGGGCTACCCAAGGATCGACAGTGGGGCCAAAGACCAATAATACCAAACTAATTTATAAACCTAATAATACCTAACTAATAATAAACCTAATAATCGAAACACCGAAAAGAAAGGGAAACAATCAACACATGGCATCGATGCAATGCTCAAGCAAGTATGATGATATGACAAGTTAATTTGCATTGAATGTAACCCTAAGACATGCTCGACGATTTAATCGGGGTTCGAGGGGTGAAAACCTAACTCGGGAAACTCCTAACATATGAGAGGTGCATTTGTTCTTCTAATTATACTTGCCATTTAAGTTGTTGAACAATGCATGATTATAGGTTAAATAGATAGGTTTCATTTTTCTGAACAATTTGATATATTATTTGTATTTTTCTGACTTATAAACAATAAGTTATTGATTTTACAATATTAAATCATTTTCTAGAATTAAAAAAAGGCAAATAGTTTTTACAGCGGGGCGCCCCCTAGCTAGTGAGACTGACAGAAGGGCCCCAGTGCCAACTCAGCCTCCACGCGTACAGATCATTTTTATACCACAGAGGAGCCTATCCACTAAGGCTGACTGATGGGCCCTAGGCCACATCAGCTGCCACGCGAGAACGAGTGACATCAGCACGACGTCACGCTGGCGGTGAGCTCCCAGGCAGCGGCAGCGACGGCGATAGTGGGCACGCCTGGACGCGCGGATGGGCGCGTTAGAGAGAGCGCGATGTAGGGAGAAAGAGAGTGGCGGCGCCGCTCCTTGTTGGTCACCGGAGCGTCGCCTCCGTCGAGCTCGAGCGGCGGCGTCGTCGGGCACACGCGGGGAGAGTAGTACAGGAGGAGAGGGAGAGAAATAAGAACACCGTGAGGATCAGCAGCTCACCAGGAACACGACAGAGGTGGTGGAGAGGCCGGGCGAGCTCGGGAGACGCCGAAATCGATGGCGGACGGAGCTTCCAATCTAGGCGATTGAGGTCACGCGCGAGGGGGAAAAGTAGTCAGGGCGCGCGTGGACGGAGGCAGCAGTTGTGGCGGACGGAACGCGCGGGTGGCGGCGATCTCGGGCAGCCTGCCGGCATCGGGGGCGGTTTCTGTGCGCGCGTCGGTGAGAATCAAAGAAGTGAGATGGGGAAGAAGAAGAGGAGGCGCGTCAGTTATAAACGAATGGCCTTTAGTCCCGGTTGGTGGCTCCAACCGGGACTAAGATACGTCCCGTTGGAGCCCAACCGACGATACTCCAATATTTTCAGCAGACCAAGGGTTGGCGCGCAGGGGGTCTTTAGTCCCGGTTGGTGGCTCCAACCGGGACATATTCCCCTGTTTTCAATTTTTTTCAGGTATTTCTCTCTGTTCCTGCCTTATTTTTTATTTTGGGGTTTAAATTTGTATTTTTTTTAAATGATAATTAATTTGGAATTTATAAAAACTTTAAACATAAAAAGTGTTTGGATTTGAATAAATAATTCAAAACCATTTTCTGTTTTAAAAAATAATTAATGTAACCATTTAAAATATGAACCATTTACAATTAAAAATGAATTAACTTATTTTTTTTAATATCATTTTTTTTAATGCGG
The DNA here is from genome assembly GCA_030063025.1 of Avena longiglumis. Classification (NCBI taxonomy): domain Eukaryota; kingdom Viridiplantae; phylum Streptophyta; class Magnoliopsida; order Poales; family Poaceae; genus Avena; species Avena longiglumis. The sequence goes on from CP125974.1 coordinate 27,710,869, forward strand.
CCAGTTTCAGGGAGATGCCGACGGAGCCTAGTCCTCCGGCATCTCCGAGAAACTGGTCATAGAGGCACTCCCTAATATGTGAAATTAGTTAGCTCCGAGGCGTATTGATCTAGTTAGAGAAGTTACAAGCTGCAAGATGGTTTTCGAGAGCGTGACACCATCGCCCAGCCTGAGGAGATGCCGACGGAGTCCAGTCCTCCGGCATCTCCGAGAAACTGGTCATAGAGGCACTCCCTAATATGTGAAATTAGTTAGCTCCGAGGCGTATTGATCTAGTTAGAGAAGTTACAAGCTGCAAGATGGTTTTCGAGAGCAGGGACACCACTACGACCAGTTTCAGGGAGATGCCGCCGGATCCCAGTCCTCCGGCATCTCCAAGAAACTGGTCATAGAGGCCCTCCCTAATATGTGACTGCGCGCGTTTGGAGATAAGATCTTAATGGTAAGTAAGACTCGGGACAACTTCTTCATAGTCCCGGTCCAACCACAAAACGGGACTAACACTCAGGACATTTATTAATATTAAAAACTGAGACTACAAAACCGGTACTAAAGGCCACAAACCGCGAAAGATATCCTTCGGTCAATCCACAAACCGCGAAAGACATGAACTAGAGTTACATAATATGATCATGAACTTCTTGGCATATGTCCTTCCTTATGATCGCTTCAGACGTAACCATGGAGCATCTTCTTTATTTAACGGAATGCTTGGGTCAGTTTTCACTGTGAAGGGCGGAATTTCATCAAACTTATTATAATCTTCTGACATGTTTTTCTTGTCCTCGATTCCCACGATGTTTCTTTTCCCTGAAAGAACTATGTGACTCTTTGGCTCATCATATGATGTATTCGTTTGCATATTTTTTCTTTTTTTTTGGTCTAGAGGACATGTCCTTCACATAGAAAACCTGGGACACATCATTGGATAGGACGAATGGTTCATCTCTATAACCAAGATTGTTGAGATCCACTGTTGTCATTCCGTACAACTGGTCTATTTTTACCCCTTTCCCATTCAGGTTGACCCATTTGCAGCGAAACAAAGGGACCTTAAAAGAGACTCCATAGTCTAGTTCCCATATCTCCTCTATGTAGCCATAATATGTATCCTTTTGTCCATTCTCGTCTATTGCATCAAAGCGGACAACACTATTTTGGTTGGTTCTCTTTTTATCTTGGGCGATCGTGTAGAATGTATTCCCATTTATTTCGTACCCTTGGAAATTCAATACAGTAGAAGATGGTGACGCGGCCAACAAGTATAGCTGATCTCCAACAGTGGTGTCATTCAAGAGATGTGTCCGCATCCAACCACCGAAAGACTTCATGTGTTCATCTCAGAATCCATAATTCAGGCTTCCGGTTTTTGAGCGTACAATATTCTTGTGTTCCTCGATATACGGTTGCCAAGGTGGAATTATGTAGAACTGTGTGTGCTTTAGTGAAATAATCCCGCCCTACATATCATTGCTTTCTTTCCCAGCGTGCCTTTTCCACTTAGTCTTCCCTCATGCCGCGAGTCAGAAACACCAATCGGCTTAAGGTCAGGAATAAAGTCAACACAAAACTCAATGACCTCCTCTGTTCCATATTCCTTGGAGATGCTTCCTTCTGGTCTAGCACGGTTATGAACATATTTCTTTAAGACTCACATGAACCTCTCAAAGGGGAACATATTGTGAAGAAATACCGGATCGAGAATGGCAATCTCTTCCACTAGATGAACCAGGAGATGCGTCATAATATTGAAGAAGGATGGTGGGAACACCAATTTAAAACTAACAAGACATTGTACCACATCCTTCTGTAACCTTGGCAGAATATCTGGATTGATTACCTTCTAAGATATTGAATTGAGGAATGAACACAGCTTCACAATGGGTACTCGAACATTTTCCGGTAGAAGCCCCCTCAATGCAATCGAAAGCAACTGCGTCATAATCACGTGACAGTCATGAGACTTCAGGTTTTGGAACTTTTTCTCTGCCATATTTATTATCCCCTTTATATTAGATGAGAAGCCCGACGACACCTTGATACTGTAAAGGACTTCAAAAAAGATTTCCTTCTCTGCTTTGGTAAGAGCATAGCTGGCACAACTTAAGTGACGCCCTTTATCCGTCTTGTTATGTGTATGCATGTTCTTTGGGTCTTTCATAATTTGTTGGTCCTCCCGTGCTTCAGGTGTATCTTTTGTCTTCCCATACACGCCTAGGAATCCTAGCAGGTTCACGCAGAGATTCTTCGTCATGTGCATCACGTCAATTGAAGAGCGGACACGCAGGACTTTCCAATATGGCATCCCCCAAAATATAGATTTCTTCTTCCACATGGGTGCGTGTCAGAGCGACGCTGCTCGAACTGATTGACCGTCGGGACCCTTTCCAAAGATTACTTCTATGTCCTTGACCATACCAAATACATCATCACCAGCAGGGAGTTCAGCTTCTTCCGTGATCCGCCTCACCTTTGAAATGCTTGCCTTTCTTTCTTACGGGATGATTGGTCGGAAGAAATCGTCGATTCGCCAGGTACACAACCTTCTTGCATTTATGCAAATATGTACCTTCAGTCTTATCTAAACAGTGGGTGCATGCCTTATATCCCTTATTTGTCTGTCCTGAAAGGTTACTAAGAGCAGGCCAATCATTGATGATTACGAATAACAACCCTCGTAGATCAAATGGCTCCTGTCTGTTCTCATCCCACGCACGTACACCTGGTTTGCCCCACAACTATAAGAGTTCTTCAACTAATGGCCTAAGGTACACATCAATGTCGTTGCCCGGTTGCTTCGGGCCTTGGATGAGCACTGGCATCATAATGAACTTACGCTTCATGCACAACCAAGGAGGCAGGTTGTAGATACATAGAGTCACGGGCCAAGTGCGGATCGCAGCTCTCCCAAAAAGATTCATGCCATCCGTATTAGACCAAACCATAAGTTCCTTGCGCCACCGCAAAGTCTGTGAAGTCTCTCTTGATTTTTCCACTGTGACCCATCAGGTGGTGTCTCAACTTCCGCCTTTCTTACGGTCTTCTTTGTGCCATCGCAACAACCTGGCATGCTCTTTGTTTCGAACATGTTTCAACCTTGGTATTATAGGAGCATACCACATAATCTTAGCAGAACCCTCTTCCGAGGGGCTCTCCTCAACATCACCAGGTCAGCTCGTCTGATCTTATACCGCAACGCATTGCATAACAGGCATTTATCTAAATTCTCATAATCCTTACCGCGGTAGAGGATGCAGTCATTAATGGATGAATGTATCTTTTGCACATCTAATCCCAGAGGACAGAGAGTCCTCTTTGCTTCGTATGTACTCTCGGGAAGTTCGTTGTGTTTTGGAAACTTCGGCTTCATTATTTTCAGCATCTTTTCAAATGAGGAGTCAGTTAGACCACACTCTGCCTTCCATCGCAACAATTCCAGTGTGGTACCGAGCTTTGTGCTGCCATCTTCACAATTTGGGTACAACAATTTCTTGTGATCTTCTAACATGCCCTCTAACTTCAACTTCTCATTTTCTGTTTCACGCCTCGCTTTGCATCGAAATGACCCTACCAAGTTTATCAGCTCATCCGATGCCCGTTCTTCACCTCTTTCCTCTCCATTGTCTTCCATTGCGGTATCAGATTCAGGAAACATATGATGATAGTTGTTATTATCATCTTCTTCTTCACCATCTTCCATCATAACCCCTCTTTCCCGTGCTTGGTCCAGCAATTATAGTTGGGCATGAAACCTTTCATAATCAGGTTGCCTTGAATGATTTTCGAGGAAGAGTACTCCTTGTTTTTCCGACATTGAACACATGGACAACGATAAATCCATTCTCTTTGTTTGCTGTAGCCACATCGATAAATTTATCCACGCCTTTGATATACCCGGCCACGCCACCGTCACCGTACATCCATTCCCGACCGCTCATCTGCATCATATAAGTAAGTTTATCAAAAACAGGACATCATAAATAGTGAAATAACCAATTCACACCGCATGAATTGTATCAATGACCTAGAAAAGATAAGATTGCTAACCTCGATCGAGGGAAATAAAGAGGAGAAAGCTCAAGTGCGCCTCGGACACCTTCTATATTTTTGTTCTATGAGAAATTCAACGGATTTTTCACTCAAACATTTTATCAAACACCTTCAATGCATGCATAGAAGAAAAACTAGCACACCCTCACACCTTCCACCATTGAAAAAACAGAGTGGAGGCAGAGGGGCTGGGCGTGCATTTATAGAGGCAGGAGAATGTCCCGGTTGGAGCCACCAACCGACTAAAGGTGCGTACACACGTGGCTGTGGCCAAACCTTTAGTCCCGGTTGGTTGCTCCAACCGACGATTCTTATCAACCGGGACGCATGCCCCCTGGCCCCGTGCCCGCTCCAACCGAGACGCGTGCCAGCATTAGTCCCGGTTGGTGGCGCAACCGGGACTAATGCTCCGAGGGGGCGCAAACGGATGGCATGTTTTCTACTAGTGGGCCCTTGATCCAGCCAGGTGATAGCCTTGACCTCATGCGACGAATGTTCACTCTCCCACATGATTTCATATCGTTTGCATTTATAGATTAGTACAAGTATACTCTCCCGCTCTAATTTAACCAAAAGTGGACAATTGTTAGAGCAAGGGCCAAGGGGAGACTAGGTGCACCACAAAAGCATCCGAAGAATATCTCGCCACCTATTATCATCCAAGGCTCGATCAAGGTGTACTTTTATATTTGCATTCCAGGTAGCCTACTATCATATGTGAAAGGCATCCCCTGGAAGCCCAAGTTCTATAATTCGTATAACGTCATAGTATCCCGGAATTCCACCATCTAGCTCCCTGGCTTAGGATAGGCTGAGAGATGCCCATATTGACATGACGCTTCGTTAAAGTCACCTACTACAAACCACGACAGCGCCGATATCGCTCTCATCACACACAAGACATACAACATGTGATGCCGATGATCCATCCTCGGTTTCCCATAGACGAAAGTCAGAACGCCACAATGGAGTTGATGCACATTTAAGTACATGTGCATTTATGTATCGGGCTGTTATTTCCTTTACTTCAAATACGAAAATTCCATGCCACGGCAGAGCCACCACCCGCTCACGCAATCACTATCACATCCAGCAAAACAGATGAGACAAAGGCGCCTATTCATCCTTGTCACTTTTCTATCGAGATTCACAGAGAGGAACAAAATTTGGAATGTTTGTTTGGACAAGACTGCAAGCTTTCGAATTGCGGTGGCTTTTCGGACAACCGTGACAATTCAAGGATATGTAGTCTCCATTGGTCTGGCCAGATCATCCAAGGGTTGTACATCCAATCGAACAGGCCGGGGTTAACCTCCAAGCTCATCGCATGACAATCTTCTACTCCTTCCGTTTGTTTTGATTCGCACGTATCTAGACACGTTTCAATGTGTAGATACAATATATTTAAACAAATCTAACTCACTTATTTCCGGACAGAGGATTTATTTAGTCATACCAGGAAAGGATCAACAACGCTACTTCCGTAAAAATCCCAAGATGCAGCCAATTAGAAAGGCACTTCCGTGTGAGATATTAACTTGCATCACCCGACAACAAAACCCTGAGCCGCACTGGAGCCAGGTACATGGGAAAAGCAAATCAACCGGAGCGACAAGGACACACCTGCCGGAACTTGAAGTCAGAATGAGTAGTACAAACGCCCTGACGAAGCAAGACGGCTGGATCGATAACAACACACACTTGCAGAAAGCAGCGGCAGCGGCAGCTAGACCAACCTAGTATATGTTTGATGTGCTGTAGATTTTGAGGCGGATTGATCTTTTGATGCCCTGCTATTTGTGCCTAAATCAAAAGAATGATACACGTCTACACAAGATCGGTGCCTCCATGTATTATCTATACAGCTGATCTTCTTGGTTGGCTTGGTCTCTACGGCTTGCTGCCCTCCGACATTTCCTCTCATTTCCTAGCTCTAGCCTGTGCAAGGAAAGAGGGAGAGGGGCACCACACTTCTCCTTCTCTTGAGAAATATATACTTATGGTTTCTCCATGGAGCAAAATTTAAGAATCATAAATTATGATGCAATCATGCTTCTCTAACTATGTGGCTAAACAGAAGGTACCGGAACAAAATGACCATATGTCGGAGTTCCCATCTCAAAATGGAAGTTGTTTACATAACAAGGTTAACTCCAAATGGAAGTTGTTTACATAACAAAGTTGTACGAACAAAATGGAACAACGTTCTCACTAAATATTACTTGGGACTAAAGCAATTGATTTCTATAGTTTGTGCCCTCGCTTCATGCCCCTTCCATTCCTTGCTTAATTAGATATTATGTTGTTTGAATTCCCTTTTGCTCCTAGACTTCTTTGTGTTCCATCCATTTGATCCAGCCACTTTGGGTGGCCTCCCTCTTGGACGCTTGATAGTCTCTGAGGAACTTGGCTGTCCCCTTTTATCCTCGATGCTTTTGTTCCTACTGTTTTGGTGCTCACTTGAAACCGAGTCCGTAGAGCTGTCCGTGTCAGCGTCCTCGGCTATACCAGAAAAAAAAAGTTATTTGGAAGGACATGCAAATATAATCTTAAGATCAGCTACGCCTATCATAGAATTGAACAATTTTTATTTTTCTGAACGAATATGTATTTTATTTAGTCTTCTATTTTCGCAAAAAAAAGCAATGTGTACTAGCATTAGGTAGATAGATAAAAGGCTAATATTATTGTATTGATGTTAATGTTGTGTTGAAAGATTTAAGATCCAACCCATGGTTTTTTTCAAGAGAAAACATGCATGTTTTCCTACTGCTCAAAACTATGGACAAGAATTCTTGCATGTAGTTGTAATATTATATTGAATAAAGTCAAATGGATCAAAAGGTCAACATTTGGTTTGGAAATAGATTGTACGTACAATTTGGTTGACGTGAAGATAATATACTAACATCAAATATTTATCTAATGTTTAGAAAAAAATCATATAAACACATTAAGGTGTCAAGCTTCATGCACTAGCTAACACAACCAAAGTCCGAATTAATAGAAATGGCTAGTGCAATCCACATACACCGTAATACTCCCTCTCATGTGTGACCGCAAGACAAGTTAACATGTGCAACCGAAAGAGAGTGATGGTCCGCAAATCTCACGTGTGAGTCACGAGGTCTATACATGGACATAAAGGGGGCTACCAACAATTTTTAACAAATTACGATAGCCATGACTTAACTTGAGACCTTATGCTCCGGTAGCATGTCAAGCTTCATGTACTAGCCAATACAACCAAAATTCTGAACTGATGAAAATGAATATTGCAAGCAACATATAGTGTAACATAAAGTACTTATAAAAGGCTCATATTTGATAATATAAAGTCCGAGTGAGAAATGGATTAATATATTTTTTTGAACGGAGGCAAAAGATTTGCCTCATATTTTAATTAAGGAGAAACTCATGACATGACAAAAAGGAAAGAGGAAAGTCCCAAGTACCAAAGGGGATTACTCTATTAGACTAGAGCACTAACGGATACCATGAGATATATGAAGAAAACAAATTGAACTTTTGAGCAACACATTCAGACTGATTAACTATAATAAAATGTAGTAATGTGCCCGAGGTATTTGTTTTGTCGATGGTCTTACTTGTGGAGCTACATATGTTCCGACAACATAAGGTGATTTTTTTAATTCTCGGTAACATGAGAAAAGTAGTAATACTAGATAGGATAGAAGAACCTAAAGAAGCGAATATGTGCAACATATGTATGGATAAAAAGGACTACCAAATCAACTATAAGGAGGAACTTACTTCTATATGATGTTTGTCCAATACAATTATTTTTCTTCATGAGTGTTGATCCTCTAGGCTTTGGTGAACTTGTACATGTTTTGGCATCCTTCCCCTTTTCTGTTAGTCTCTTGCGCAAACTGTCATGCTGCAAACATAATCATTTAAATGTATGCAATATAAAGTAATACATGTATGGAAAAAGAATTATATATTTTTACACAAAATGGGAAGTTTAACATGGTTAGAATTAAAAAACGTATCATGTGTTTGTCAAATTATTTAGAATATTCTTAATTGTGAATTGCCTAAGAAGTGTAAGTTGTGTCATTATTTTAAACCAACAAGTTATAATTCGTTCATCATATCGTGTAGGGTCAAAGAAAAAAATGCAAGCCCAGTAGCCACCGCTCTTGTTGTAAGTTTAGTAAACTCTTCAAAGTCAGAATTGAAAAATTAGCACATTAATAGAGAAAACCAACACTATTCAATGTCTTTAGTCTAATATAGGTTATCCGAAGCTTGACCAAATTAGGCATGTCCGTTTGAAGAAAATGTTTTTTTATACAACTAAAGTAACCTTGTACTATTTGAATCAAAAAATAATGTTGCAGCTTGCATGCCCACAGAAGGGAAAATTAACCCTCTATTATTCAAACATATCGTGAACTTTGGATTTTCTGTAGGTAAAACAGAAAGTATATTATATGTTTGAATATAGTACAATGAATGTTTTTCCTTGTGCAAATATGAACTAAACTTGTGCCATACTTTATGGTTACAACTTTGATGTACGAAATTATGGATACCGAAGCATATAATTTTAGAAAAGATACAATAATTGTGTGGCTTTTTCTGTCCGATTAAAAAGAAGCTCTAGGAAGAGGCACCTTAGTAAGGAATATTACTAGCATAATATCCAATATTGAAATATCAATTACCAGATCAGCATATTTTTCAAAGGAGTACAAGTCATGAACACTTGTCTTCTGAAAAATTGGTGTTTTGTGACTTCCCAGTTTCAAGGTAGCGAAGTGCAGCACTCATAGCACGAAAGGTATAATTGCTAACAGGATCCGTCATGTACTGCACAATTAATACTGATCATAAGATTAAAAAATCAACAAAATGGAAGGTTTTAGTTCTCATTTTTATACCGGTCTTTCCTTATCCCTCCTTTGTTTTTCTATATACTACTTTGACCCATCCTGGTGGCAACCCAGGTGGGTTGAGCTCCACCTCTGCTAGAATCTACAATATAAGGATACAAAATATCTTCAGAATGTCACATCATTTAAGACATAAATTGTTGGTTATGTAGCGGAAATAGTGATAGTAAGAAATACACATTATCTCGAGAGTCTGTGTTGCATTGTCCATCTGTATCGCATACATTGATCTTCATTTCCTTAGCATACAGTAGTACATCTTGTTTAGACATTAGTCGTACTCCTAGTGCAGGGTAAACATAGAACTGCAAAAAATATACGTAAAATGTTATAATCTGATCAAAATTGCTGTATGATATGAGTGAATTTAATTGTTGACTTTGATGTCAATCTGTACATAAGTTGTGTTTCTCATATGCTAACATAACATGTACTGCTTTCTTAGTTCACATCCAATCATCTATATCTAATGCTATTTCCCATGTAGAAGGCTGCATGAACCGCTGGTAACAATCCTTCATCATCAACTCAACGGTGGTAGGCAATTATAAACACCAGATGCAGAATTAACTGCTAACTGTTGTGCTGGAGTTGCACCTTGTACACAAATTAACCAATACATACCATCAAAGGTAAGTTGTAATAATATTTCTATGACATATTAAAATCCATTAAACGGCTTGGATATGCATGCAAACAAATAGTAAATTATGCAAATACATATTATCAAATGCTACCATATTGGAACCTTAATGAACCAAGTTTTTTAGTGTGTATATTAGTAGCTTAGATATTAAGATAGATTGTATGATATCTAATAAGTCATTTATTCATGAACAGTTATATCACATGGTATGGTAACGGCAAAGACTATTACCTTGAACATCTTGTCCATTTTCTCACCCCCTGCTCTAATCTCTAGCAACCACCCCTTTGGAAGCCATTCATACACCTTCTGCATCTCATGACGGAACGACCCATAGATCGGTCATGGATATAGGTATAATAAAATTAAATAATGACCTCACCAGATTAAGAAAAACATACAGGGAGAAAGCTGATACTTTCAGCAGACTTCTTAGACTGTATCCAGTGCTCGTCCATCTCGGAGAAAAGGTAGTTCAGAACCTCCGCTTTCATCATGAATCTGGCCCCTGACACGGGGGAGACGAAATACTAGAGAAGAAAAAATAATCACATATCTCAAAACAAAACACAACAACATAAATAAAATATCATGCATAGAGAACGTTCATGTACTAAAATCTGTACGTTCCTGGTAGATACTAGTACGCATCTTGCATGAACACATGGTTAGTAGAGAATCGTACCTGGTAGGGGATGCCATCATCCCCACGTTTGACCTCCATAACCCAGCCATCGGGGAGCCAATCTGGTGGCTGCTCCACATCCTCTTCCACGTTCTCCTCGACGTTCTTCGGTGCTTCCACTTCCATTCCCTCGTCTGTGATCGGCAAGCCTCTCATCCTTGGCACAGCTCTGCAAGGTGCAAACTCTCGCCTTTCTCCTCTCGCTCTGTCAGCCCCTCCTTATATTGTCTCAGATCTGAATGAGAACGGGAAAGAGACCGTTGGGCAAGCTATCTACAGCTAGCAAAATTAATAATTTCATTTAATGCGGTGCCTGGAGTAAGTACTATCCATTTCTCTTTGGGAGTACGTTTGTCAAAATTGGAAGGGTGTGAGACCATGGTTGTGGGATGTGGGAAAAATATATATAAGTCGTAACACGCCACGGAATATATCTGTGTTTCTTTTCAAAAGGAAAATAAATTAAATGGTGTTCATTTGTTAAGTAATGCTTAGCTGTTTAAAACGCGCGTGCGCTAGCTGTCGGAATGGCGCGGACTGGCTGTTGGAACGGACGCAAAAAGAGTAGCTAGGATACCCACCTTTTCTCTTTGGCGCGAATTGGCTGTCGGAATGGCATGAAGTGGCTATTGGAATGGCATGAACTAGCTGTCGTTCGCGCGCTGTCGCTCGCACGAAGACAACAGGGGACACTTTTGTCATTTCCTACATCACCGCTTTGCATTATTTTTTCTTATGGTGCATCGGCGAAAGGCATGAAAAGATGAAACCGAATCGTGTTCATATTTAATCCAATATGTACCCATTGTAAATATACGGGTTCATAATTACTAACAAGAATTCTCTATGTCGACGTCGTATTTACTTATTTTGTTCTTATATTCAAAAAGAAATCAGTGGGAGACGTCTACAACGATATTTTCTCTTACAACTAGAGCCTGTCGATATCACCATCCCCGGAGCATGGCGTTCAAAAAGTCACTAACGGTTGTTAGGAAAATCACTCGTTCGGCATGACCTAAACACTATAACCATATAAGTTCAAAGATGTAGGTAATACTGAGCGGACCAACGGGGCTCACGACAACCAGAGAAACCAACGTCAATGAACACACCGAGTGAGAAAAGAACGGAGATACACGATAACATAAGGTTTGCATGAACATAACATCATAACATCTTAGAGATGAAGCATGCCCGTGTGTTGGTGGACGAAAGCACACATTAATAAAGAAAGAAAAAGAAATCAGCGGCAGAACTTGTAGGCGGGCCCATGGGCACACTCGTTGTCGCACCAACTTCCGTCGTCTCCGGGCCTGTGTAGTCCTTTGATTTGACGTAGCTTATTATGCGAGGCTTCTGGGTCGGCACAACCTCCTATGGACCTAAAAGGGTCCGGTTTCTCACCGGCGATTCTCCAAGACGTTTCGAGGGACCTCTAGTGGGACATATGAGGGTTCGATTATCTTCAAGAGTTCCTTCAATTGCATCACCAGGACCTTGTGCGATGCCACATTCATCGGCTAGGGGCAGAGCTCCTGTAAGGGGGGCGACTGGTTTGCTATTGGACCACAGAGGGCTCGGGCTGGGCCGATGTGGCTAGCTATGATACACTCCCATAGACCTTGTAGCTCTTTGCGCTCGGATGCCGAATACGCGTGCTATGGAACTTGGAGGCACCAGAGACAATTTGGCGTGTGGTGTCTTGAGACACACGACGGTGTTAATTAGAATGAAAATTGTACCCTTCTGCGCCTCCTTGGCTATTCGTGCGGCAAACATGATGGCGGTGGCTCAAAGCCATGCTCTTTGTTTGTAAACATGTATTGTGTTTTTCGGAGGCTCAAAAGGAGAGAGCGTAGTGTTGTATGCTTCTAGTGGAAGGGTTTGAAGCAGAAGGGATAAAAATAGGAATAACCCACCGCCGAAGAGAAGAAGGCATCCTAATGATGGTAGCGCTTTGTGTGTACACGAATGAGCTTGGTGATTAAATTGCCGTGCTAGATGTCGCTCAAGCTGAGCTTGCGAGCAAAGACTTAACAGACCCCTTAGCCGTTGCGGTTGCATCCACCAGTACGATGAGCGTACTCGTAACACAAAGAGTTTGCTAGTTGCACGCCATCATCGGATATCACGTTGCACTGGCTCTTATTTTTGTTTCCACGCATTTGACGTCACGATCGGTTAATAAACATGACCGTTCTATAAGGGGACAATCGTAAGCCACATGTGCAAAGAAGGATGCTAAGACATGGGCCTTGTACCTAGCAAAAACCTAGGTAATGGGTGTTCACGCAGTCACCCTCATGCAGTGGCGGACCCAGAAGGTTCCGGAAGCCTGGGCAAACATGTCTAAGATGCCATTTTTTAAAACAAAATCACTATATAAAGTCAACAAATATAAGGCATCGCGCTTCGGCAAGCCTATGCGGCTGTCCAGGCTGTAGGGGTGGTGGGGTCCGCTCCTGCACTCATGCAATGACACACTATATTTAAGAGGGGGAGGTTACTTGGCACTAGATTAACAATCGGTGATGTGGCCCGTACCTTCTGTAGATTTGCCGGACACGTTCAAGGTTTGCATGCCTCTACATGGTATGAAGATACTAGAGTTTATTAGGACTGTGTCCCTAGTTCACACTTAAATTGGGACTGTCACTACTAATATACCAACTAGAGAAATGCCACGCCGACACAGATTCATTACATCTGTACCCCTAGACAGACCTGAGCCCGGCTGTCGTTACGTTGGGCTTACTCGACATCTATTTTGCGTCATTTTCTTACATGTGGGACATCCCCTTGTGCCCTGTGAACAGCGATTAAACCAAATAGATATGTTGCCTTCTAACACGTGGGGACTCAACGCATAACCCGCCAGCGGAGATGAGAACAATTAGAATTGTATTCCTCTTGACATGTGGAACCCGTCACTTAGCCCCATCAGCAGAGGGAAATAACATTCAACAAAATCTATCCTCGAGCCCTCCCAAGCCCCAAGTGACCGGCCATGTCAAACGGCTGCACAGGTGTGTCGGTCGCCTTCTACTAATTTCTATACCATGATTATGCATCTATTTCCATACAAACGTAATGTCCATAGAAAGAAACAAGCTTGAGCCCAGTTTAGAGAGAATGTGAGTGATGATCCACAAGTATAGGGGGTGTATCGTAGTACTTTCGATAAATAGGAGTGTCGATCCAAACGAGGAGCAGAAGATGTTGACTAGTGGTATGGAGCAGGAAATCTTTGTAAATACTTATTAAACGGATTTTTAGGGGTTTTCTGATAAATCAAGGAAACAAAGTGCAAGTAAATAAAAAAGCAAACAAATGCAGCGAGTGGCCCAATCCTTTCTTAACAAAGTAGAAGCCAGAGGAAATACTTATGAGGACTAAACATTCTCGAGGACACATGAGAATACTGTCAAGTGCTTTCGCTTCATATAGCTGATTAATCTTCTTTGGTTTCATAAGTGTCGTGTCGGTGAACCTGTGCTATTGTACCGACCTTACTTGAACTAATACATACTTGTGGTTAAAAGCCTTGCAAGCATCCGCAACTACAAGAAAGCAATTAACATATAAACCTAACCGCAGCCTTAAACTCTGAGATCCTACACTCCCTTATGCAACGGTTTTCTAACGAGGGTTCAGGTTTCTGTCACTCCGGCAACCCCACAATTAGTATCCAAATACATAATGCATTCCCCTAGGCCCATAAATGGTGAAGTATCATGTAGTCGACGTTCACATGAAACCACTAGAAGAATAGCACCACAACTTAAATACTAGACTATTGAATAGTACCTCAACACGAATCCACTACTAACAACATGACTTCTCCCATATCCTCAAGAACTAAACGAACTACTCACGAGACATCATATGGATCAAGATCAAAGATGATATAATGATGGATAACAATCTGAACATAAACAATAATTCAATGGTTCCAATCACAAGCATCAACTACAATAGTAATTAACACCAGGAAAGTTTCCCCTAAGAACTATGCAAGATTCAACACAATTGTTATAGCGGGATGGAGTGATGATGATGGTGCTGGTGGAGATGATGGTGTGGATGATGATGTTGATCTCGATGAAGTCTATCTTGATGATGGTGTTGATGGGGACGATCTCCCCTATTCAGGAAGGAATTTCCCGCGAATCATGCCGGAGAGCTCTTCTCTCTCAGGTTTTCCCCGTAGAGGCGGAATCTTTCTGTGGTCACTCCCCGTGTATTAGGGTTTCAAGAAGAAGATATAGGCGAGAGGGCGGAGCCAGAGGTGGACCAGGTGGGCCACACCCCCTATAGGCGTGGCCTAGGGTGGCCCGCGCCTGGGGTGTGTGGGCCCCCTATGGCCCATCCCCGCCTCCCCTTCTGGCATCCTTCGTCTTCTGGGAAAATATGATTTTTCGTAGTTTTTCTGGTATTTTTATGGTCTTCGGGAAATTTCATAAAAACACCTCTTTCTCCATCAGAATCCTGACTCCAGCAGTTCATCCTTCAAGAATCATCTAACATGCAAAAATAGATGAAAAGACATAATAAACACCTCTTAATACGAAATATATCAATAGATAGAGGCAAAATATGATATAGAATGGTGATGCAAATTTGACGTATCAACTCCCCCCAAGCTTAGACCTTCGCTTGTCCCCAAGCGAAAACTGAGCTAAGTAAACATGTCCACATATTTATGGAGTGAAGTGTCGATAAAAAGAATACGGACAAGAAGCATCACACTTACCAATACACAACTCATAGAAGAAAGCAACTCACCATTATATAACTTAGCTTGCAACAAGTACATGAGTCACAATAAAGATGCATAAAGATAAATCATAATTGGAATTGGCAAACTTTGTTCCTGGTCAGAGAACAGTTGGCAAACAGTTTTCAAATAAAGCTTTTGCAGAAGTTTACAACAGGAGTACTCTTTGCTCAAACATAAAAGGTTTTTCACAATGATAGCTTTCAAAGTAATACTCTTTAGATAAGAGTCTTGTGCAAACAAGGAAGATAAATAACATGATTGAATAAATCATCATATGAATGCTTAAAACACAACAACTCAAATGCTTGCTAGAGATAGAGAGGAATAGGTTTACTGACACAACTTAGAAGTAGGAGAAAGGGCCCTACATAGAGGGAAGCAGGGATTTCAAGTTCATAAAGATCTTTCAAAAGATTATGGTACTTACTAGATTTGAGCTCTCATTGCCCCTAACATAAGCATCTTGAGGTGATTAAGGTTAAAGTTAACAATGATGGAGTATATGCTTGATGAAATATAGTTGGCAATCTCATGTCCCTTGAGTACAAGGGCTGCTCCTCATGCTACTCAACTTTAGTTACCGGTAAGTACTTGTCATTGTAAGTACATGTGTATCATAAAGAACCGCCAAGAGGGTACCCCTTGCACATGATACAGAAGCTATCCCATAATCAAAATGACAAGGCAGGCAGACAGTGAGCATCTCAGTGACCTTTTTATTTGTTATTTGCTATTTGCATAGGTTTTTATTAAGGATGCTTCACAGATTGATCACTATGGTTATGCTCTAAGTTTCCACCATGATTAGGCATGGCTTAGGCTAGCGGCCCAGGCGTTTCTCTAACACACATACATAACTCCATGGATTTACAATCTCCCCTTTTATTTCACACCGAAAACAACTGCAAACAAAAGAGCATCATATCAACTGTGTACTAACTACAGGTGCAATGTTGAAAGCGTTCCCCGTGACAACACGGTTCTGCTAATTCCAACGTATAGGTGCAAGCATATACAACTTTGATGACACAATGGTTCAAGTTTATTAGGGGCCAGAAAATAAGGTGTGCCATCAAGTTCGTGAGAGCTTTACTGACTAGGTTTCACATAACAAAATAATTTTTAATTCAAAAGATAGATGAAGCTTGAGCATTCCCCAATTCCATATATAGAAATGTGCAGGAAATACCATCAGGGCGAGGTGCCTTAAGTGGACCATGTTGGAGATATGCCCTAGAGTCAATAATAAAAGTGGTTATTATTATATCTTTCTGTTTATGATAAATGTTTACATTCATGATATAATAGTATTAACCGGAAACATTAATACTTGTGTGATTTGTAAACTAAATTAGAGTCCCTAGTAAAGCCTCTTTTAATACTAGCTTGTTGGCTAATAGATGATCGTGGTTTTTCGATCATGAACATTGAGATGTTATTAACAACAAGATCATATCATTATGATAATGGTGTGATGGACATACTCCTATAGATAAGCGTAGCATAAAGACCAAGTCATTTTAATAGTTCGTTTGCTCTAAGATTTCTGATACATAATAACATAATTCCTTCGACCATGAGATCATGCTAATCACCATTACCGGAAGGATGCTTTGATGACATCAAACACCACACCGTAACTGGGTGGCTATAAAGGTGGCATTGAGTGTTTGGAAAGTATGGGTTGAAGCACATGGATCAAGAGTGGGATTTGTCCATCCATATGACGGATAGATATACTCTGGGCCCTCTCGGTGGAATGTCATCCAATTGGCTTGCAAGCATGTGACTGGCTCATAAGGGATCACATATCACGTGAACGAGAAAAGAGTACTTATCGGTAACGAGGTTGAACTAGGTATGCAGAGATACTGATGATCAAAACCTCGGATAAGTAAACTATCGTGAGACAAAGGGAAATTGGTATCGTATGTAAGTGGTTCATTCGATCACAAAGTAATCGTAGAAATATGTGGGAGCCGTATGAATTTCCAGATTCCGCTATTTGTTATTGATCGAAGAAGTGTCTCAGTCATGTCCGCATAATTCACGAACCGTAGGGAGACACACTTAAGGATTCGATGTTGTTTAGTAGATATGGAATGTTAGTAGGGATACCGAATGTTGTTCGGAGTCTCGGATGGGTTCCGGGATATCACGAGGAGATCCGGAATGGTCCAGAGAATAAGATTCATATAAGGAAAGTCCGATTCCGGAGTTCGGGAAAGATTCCGATGTTTTCATCGGAGAGGTTCTAGAAGGTTCTAGAAGGATCACCGGTCCGAAAGGAGAATGGTCCATGAATGTGTCATGGGTAAGTGGAATGATTGGATCATATCCTAGGTCACTTGGTGTGTGCATTTGCAAGAGAGAATTAAAGCTCTAAATTGAAAGTCAAACGGGAAGTTTGAAAAGTCAAACTGGAACAATGGTTTCCTAGTGGGAGAAGAAACAAGTCCTTCTCTCAATACAACTTGGGTTTGGGTTTGGATTCAAACCCACCCCTCTCAAGGCTGCCCCCTCTCATAAATAGAGAGGGAGGGCTGCCCCAAAGCATAAAAGCCCTAGCCCCTCTCAACCCGAGCCGACCCGCTGCCGCGCCGCCGCCGCGCTAGCCGCCGCCGACACCTTCTCCTCCTACCGGTTTTCTAAACCCTAGATTTTCGGGAAACCCTAATCCACCATAACTCACATCGGCTTAGGCGAAGCCTTGCAGGATCTTCCCTCTACTTCCGACACCACGCCGTCGTGCTGCCGGATTCACGAGGGGAGAACTACAACCTTCGCTGTCTGCTAGAACAAGGGAGAGGAAGGTCTTCATCGAAAATTTAACGTGTGACCGATCGGAAGCGCCGCTTAACGCAGCCTTGAAGGATCGTCTCGCGATCTTGAGATCGAAGTGTCTGACTACATCACCCACGAGAATCTGCTCTCGTTAACCGCTTTGGAATCTTCAAGGGTGAGTGCTTCTATCGACTCGTTGCTACAATCTAGTAGATAGATCTTGGCTTGTTTGTGTGCATGTGGTAGAATTTTTTTGTTTTCCATGCTACGAACCCCTACAGTGGTATCAGAGCCGTGTCTATATGTAGATCTGTTGCACGAGTAGAACACAATGGTCATTGTGGGAAGTGGTGCTTTTTTTATCAATTGCTTTTTGTGTACTTTGCATCTTGTGGTATGATGGGATGAAGCGGCCCGGGCTAACCTTACATGACATCGTTCATGAGACTTGCTCCAAGCTTAACGTGCAACTTGTATTGCATAAGTGGCTTTGCGGGTGTTTGTCTCTCCCATCATAGTATAGATTCAATTTAAAACGGGCACTTGATAGTTCAAGCATCAATGTTGTGGTTCTTGTTCGTAAGTTAGAACGACACTTATTGAAAGCCCCAAACCACGTAAAATATGCAAAGAAAATTAGAGGCGTCTAACTTTGTTTTGCAGGGGTGTGCTGTGACGTGATATGGCCATGATTGTGATTATATATGATGTATGCAATGTTCCTTATTGTAAGTTGGCAACCGGCAGGAGCCATATGGTTGTCTTTTAAATTCCGTTAAGACCTGCGTGTCTATTCAAAGTAGTTGTAATAGTTGATGCTGGTGGACGACAACCATGAAGCGGCGCCATTGACCTTGACGCCATACGGGTGATGATGGATATCATGTTCGTGCTTGAAGATGGAGATCGGAAGCACAAAAGAAAGGCCATATCATATCACATATTATGAATTGCATGTGATGTTAATCCTTTTATGCATCTTGTATTGCTTAGTTCACTTTATAGCATTATAAGATGATCCCTCAAGCACAAAAATTTCAAGTTTTAAAGTGTTCATCCCTAGTAAGCACCGTTGCTAAAGCTCGTTGTTTCGAAGCACCACGTGATGATCGGGTGTGTTAGTTTCTGCGAGTGTATACAACGTGAGCAAGCCATATTTTCTCATGCGGAAGCTAAGGTTTGATCTTGACGAGCCTAGCATGTACAGACATGGTCTCAGAACATGGATCACCTAAAGGTAAAGCATGAATCATATAGTAGATATTATGAACATGTTGTTGTTCGCCATTGAAGCTACATCAATTCTCATGATGATCGGTTTTGATGTGGTGGATTTGGTTCGTGTGATCACTAAAACAATTTGAGTGATATTGTTTTGAGTGGGAGTTCACCTAGATTAATGTAACTATTAATTAGAACTCAATTTGTCATAAACTTAGTCTAAACTATTGCAAATATGTTGTAGATCAATGGCGGCCCCTAACATCAATTTTAATGCATTCCGAGAGAAAGAAAAGTTGAAAAACAACGGAAGCAACTTCGCGGATTGGTTTCGCAATTTGAGGATTGTCCTCAATGCTGGTAATTTGACCTTTGTGCTGGATGCACTGCTGGGTGACCTACCTGCAGCTAATGCTACCGATGAGGTAAAAAATGTTTTCCTCGCTCGGAAGAATCAGTACTCCACAGTTCAGTGTGCTATCTTGTATGGTTTGGAATCGGAGCTTCAGAAAAGGTTTGAGAACCATGACCCACATGATATTGTCCGTGAACTCAGAATTATATTTGAGGCTCACGTGGCAGTTGAGAGTTATGAGGCTTCCGAAAATTTCTTTAACTGCAAGATGGAAGAGGGCAGCTCCGTCAGTGAGCACGTGCTTAAGATGTCTGGGCACGCAAGCAAGCTTCAAAGCTTGGGTATAGTGATTCCTAATGCTTTGGGGATTCACCGTGTCCTCCAATCACTACCACCAAGTTACAAGAACTTTGTGATGAACTACAATATGCAAAACATGGACAAGTCGTTCGCGAACTCTTCTCCATGTTAAAATCTGCAGAAGTGGAGATCAAGAAAGAGCACCAAATGTTTTTGGTCAATAAGACCACCAAATTCAAGAAGCAAGGCAAGTCTAAGAAAAAAGGGAAACTTCAAGAGGGGTGGTAAGAAAGTTACCGCGCCGGGGAAGAAGACCAAGGCTGGGCCTAAGCCTGATACTGAATTGTTTTACTGCAAGGGAGAAGGTCACTGAAAGCAGAATTGCCCAAAGTACTTGGCGGATTTGAAGAACGGCAACATCAAGAAGAAAGGTATATCCGATATACATGTTATTGATGTGTATCTCACTAGTACTCGTAGTATTGCCTGTGTATTTGATACTGGTTCGGTTGCTCATATTTGTAAGTCGAAACAGGTACTGCAGAATAAATGGAAGCTAGCGAAGAACGAGGTGACGATGCGCGTTGGAAATGGATCAAAGGTTGATGTTTATCGCGGTCGGCACGCTACCTCTTCATCTACCATCGGGATTAGTTTTATACTTAAATAATTGTTATTTGGTGCCTGCGTTGAGCATGGACATTATATCCGGATCATGTTTATTGCGAGACGGTTACTTGTTTAAGTCCGAGAATAATGGTTGTTCGATTTATATGAGTAATATGTTTTATGCACATGCACCTTCGATAGATGGTCTATTCTTATTGAATCTCGATTGTGGTAATACACACATTAATAACATTGAAGCTAAACGTCTGAAATTGAGCGATAACTCAACCTATATGTGGCACTGTCGTCTTGGTCATATTGGAGTGAAACGTATGTAGAAACTCCATTCCGATGGACTTCTTGAATCACTTGATTTTGAATCACTTGAAAGATGTGAAGAATGTCTGATGGGTAAAATGACTAAGACTCCATTTTATGGTATGATGGAGCGAGCTACGGACTTATTGGAAATCATACATACCGATGTGTGTGGCCCAATGAGTGTAGCATCGCGCGGTGGTTATCGTTATGTTCTTACCTTCACGGATGACTTGAGTAGATATGAGTATATCTATTTCATGAAACATAAGTCCGAAACTTTCGAGAAGTTTAAGGAATTTCAAAGTGAGGTAGAGAATCAACGTAAAAAGAAGATTAAATTTCTACGATCTGATCGTGGAGGTGAATATCTAAGTTACGAGTTTGGCGAGCATTTGAAGAAATGCGGAATACTTTCACAATTGACACCGCCGAGAACACCACAGCGTAATGGTGTGTCCGAACGTCGTAATCGAACTCTCTTAGAAATGGTTCGTTCTATGATGTCACTTACAGATTTACCGCTATCGTTTTGGGGTTATGCATTAGAAACAGCCGCATTCACTTTAAATAGGGCACCATCTAAATCCGTTGAAGCGACACCGTATGAATTATGGTTTGGGAAGAAACCTAAATTGTCGTTCCTTAAATTTTGGGGTTGCGAAGCTTATGTAAAGAAGTTACAGCCAGACAACCTTGAACCCAAAGCGGAAAAATGCGTCTTCATAGGATACCCGAAGGAAACTATTGGGTATACCTTCGTAGATTCGAGGGCAAAATCTTCGTAGATTCGAGGGCAAAATCTTCGTTGCCAAGAATGGATCCTTTCTAGAGAAGGAGTTTCTCACGAAAGAAGTGACTGGAAGGAAAGTGGAACTCGACGAGGTTGTTGAACCTTCTTTCGAACTTGCGAGTAGCGCATCACTGGAAGTAGTTCCCGTGGCGCCTGCACCAATAAGAGAGGAAGCTAATGATGTTGATCATGAAACTTCTGTTGAATTTACTACAAAACCTCGCAGGTCAACGAGAACTCGTACCACTCCTGATTGGTATGATCCCATTATGAGTGTCATGTTGGTGGACAACACTGATGACCCTGCGACATATGAGGAAGCGATGATGAGCCCAGATTCCAATAAATGGCAAGAAGGCATGAAATCTGAGATTGGATCCATGTACGAAAACCAAGTATGGACTTTGGTGGACTTACCGGATGGCCGGAAGGCTGTCAAGAACAAATGGATTTTCAAGAAGAAAACAGATGTTGATGGTGTTACTGTCTATAAAGCTCGACTTGTCGCAAAATGGTTTCGACAAATTCAAGGTTGACTACGATGAGACTTTCTCACCAGTAGAAAAGCTAAAGTCTGTGAGGATTACATTAACAATCGCTGCATATTATGATTATGAGATATGGCAGATGGATGTCAAAACGGCGTTCCTCAATGGAGACATTGATAAAGAGTTGTATATGATGCAACTCAAAGGTTTTGTCGATCCTAAAGATGCTAACAAGGTATGCAAACTTCAACGGTCCATATATGGATTGAAGCAAGCATCCCAAAGTTGGAATCAACGTTTTGATAAAGTAATCAAAAGCTTTGGTTTTATACAAACTTATGGAGAAGCTTGTATTTACAAGAAAGTGAGTGGGAGCTCTGTAGCATTCTTAATACTATATGTAGATGACATATTGTTGATTGGGAATGATGTAGACCTTCTTAATAGTGTCAAGGATTATTTGAATAATAGTTTTTCAATGAAGTGAAGCAGCTTATATATTAGGCATAAAGATTTATAAAGATAGATCGAGGCGCCTAATATTATTGTCACATAGTACATGTTTGGAAAAAGTTCTAAAGAGGTTTGGAATGGAATATAGCAAGAAAGGGTTCTTGCCCATGTTGCCCAATACGAACTTGAGTAAAACTCAAAGTCCAGCAACGGAAGAAGATAGAGAAAGGATGAGTAAGACTCCCTATGCCTCAGCCATAGGATCTCTTATGTATGCCATGCTATGTACTAGAACCGACATTGCATATGCTGTTAGTTTGACTAGCAGATATCAAAGTGATCCAGGAGTGGATCATTGAACAGCGGTCAAAAACATCCTTAAGTACTTGAGAAGAACTAAGGATATGGTTCTTTCTTATGGAGGTGATGAAAAGCTCGTTGTTAATGGTTAAACCGATGCTAGTTGGAACACCGATCCAGATGATTCTAAATCTCAATCTGGATACGTATTTACTTTGAATGGTACAACAGTTAGCTGGAGGAGTGCAAAACAAAGCGTTGTGGCGAGATCTTCAACTGAATCGGAATACATAACTGCTTTAGAGGCTTCACAAGAGGCGATATGGATGAAGGAGTTCATTAAAGAGCCCGGGGTGGTTCCAAGTGCGCTGGACTCAATGTTTATCTACTATGATAACATGGGCGGCATAGCCAATGCGCAAGAACCAATGTCACACAAGAAGCTGAAGTACATCAAGATACGTTTTCATGCTATTCGAGAGAACGTCCAAGATGGTGACATAAAGATTTGCAAAGTACACACAGATATGAATATGGCGGATCCGTTGACTAAACCTCTCCCGAGGGCAAAACATGACCAGCACCAAACCGCCATGGGTGTTCGGTATATTACCCTCTAATCAGATTAGTTGACTCTAGTGCAAGTGGGAGACTGTTGGAGATATTCCATAGAGGCAATAATAAAAGTGTTTATTATTATATCTTTGTGTTTATGATAAATGTTTACATTCATGCTATAATAGTATTAACCGGAAACATTAATACCTGTGTGATTTGTATACTAAATTAGAGTCCCTAGTAAAGCCTCTTTATACAAGTAGCTTGTTGGTTAATAGATGATCGTGGTTTCTCGATCATGAACATTGAGATGTTATTAACAACAAGATCATATCATTAGGAGAATGGTGCGATGGACATACTCCTATAGATAAGCGTAGCATAAAGATCAAGTCATTTTAATAGTTCGTTTGCTATAAGCTTTCTGATACATAGTAACCTAATTCCTTCGACCATGAGATCATGCTAATCACCATCACCGGAAGGATGCTTTCATGACATCAAACACCACACCGTAACTGGGTGGCTACAAAGGTGGCATTGAGTGTTTGGAAAGTATGGGTTGAAGCACATGGATCAAGAGTGGGATTTGTCCATCCATATGACGGATAGATATACTCTAGTCCCTCTCGGTGGAATGTCATCCAATTGGCTTGCAAGCATGTGACTGACTCATAAGGGATCACATATCACGTGAACGAGAAAAGAGTACTTATCGGTAACGAGGTTGAACTAGGTATGCAGAGATACTGACGATCAAAACCTCGGATAAGTAAACTATCGTGAGACAAAGGGAAATTCGTATTGTATGTAAGTGGTTCATTCGATCGCAAAGTAATCGTAGAAATATGTGGGAGCCATATGAATTTCCAGATTCCTCTATTGGTTATTGATCGGAGAAGTGTCTCAGTCATGTCCGCATAATTCACGAACCGTAGGGAGACACACTTAAAGATTCGATGTTGTTTAGTAGATATGGAATTTTAGTAGGGATACCGAATGTTGTTCAGAGTATCGGATGGGATTCGGGATATCACGAGGAGATCAGGAATTGTCCGGAGAATAAGATTCATCTAAGGAAATTCCGATTCCGGGGTACGGGAAAGATTCTGATGTGTTCATCGGAGAGGTTCTAGAAGGTTCTAGAAGGATCACCGGTCCGAAAGGAGAATGGTCCATGAATGTGTCATGGTGTGTGCATTTGCAAAAGAGAATTTAAGCTCTAAATTGAAAGTCAAACGGGAAGTTTGAAAAGTCAAACTGGAACAATGGTTTCCTAGTGGGAGAAGAAACAAGTCCTTCTCTCAATCCAACTTGGGTTTGGGTTTGGATTCAAACCCACCCCTCCCAAGGCTACCCCCTCTCATAAATAGAGGGGGAGGGCGGAACCAAAGCATACAAGCCCTAGCCCCTCTCCACCCGAGCCGCCACCGCCGCTGCCTTTCGCCGCCACGCCGCCGCCTTGCGCCGCCATCGGTCCGTCACCGCCGCTCTAGCCGCCGCCGACACCTTCTCCTCCTCCCGGTTTTCTAAACCCTAGATTTCCGGGAAACCCTAATCCACCATAACTCGCACCGGCGTAGGCGAAGCCCTGTAGGATCTTCCCTCTACTTCCGACATCACGCCGTCGTGCTGCCGGATTCACGAGGGGAGAACTACAACCTTCGATGCCTTCTGGAACAAGGGATATGAAGGTCTTCATCGAGTACCAAACGTGTGCCCGACTGCGGAAGTACTGCCGGAACGCAGCGCCGGAAGGATCGTCTACGTGATCTTGAGATCGGCAAGTGTACGACTACATCACCCACGAGAATCTTCTCTCGTTAACCTCTTTGAAATCTTCAAGGGTGAGTGCTTCTATCGACTCGTTGCTACAATCTAGTAGATAGATCTTGTCTTTTTTGTGTGCATGCGGTAGAATTTTTTTGTTTTCCATGCTACGAACCCCTACAGACCAATCTAGAAATTTGCATTGAATCTCCTCCTATGCGATACGGGGCTTATAGCTCCCATGCTACGTCTTTACGTGGAATTGGAAGGAACATGACATCGTTGCAAAGAATAGCTCGCATGCGACACTTCTGAAGCGACAAATAGCTCCCGTGCGACTCTTCCACTTAACCTCACGAGACCGTCAACGAATTCGAATCAGCGGAGCAGAGTAGGACCCACAACCTCTCCACGTCACGGCGGAACTCACCTGTTGTCCACCTCATATCGTGGGACCCACGCTGTAGTTGAAGGGAGCCGTTGGCCTGATCCGTCCCCGCACACGAGCATCCCGCCACCATTCTAGCATCTCATCCCCTTCCGTTTTCTTCTCCGACGAGCAAGTGCGGCAACACCGGCGAGGTATGTCGAGCTCTGCTTCAGCCTCCCTTCACTCATGGCTTCGGTATGGTGCGGTGTCGATGAGGAGGTGCCTCGATTGCCCCCGTACCGCGCCCCTGAAGCGGCTTGTCACATCCACCGACAAGAACGACAACATTGGCCGGGAATTTGTGAAGTGTGAGAGCAAGCCCGAGCCAGGAAAGGTGAGAGTTGAGTGTTCCGAGCGCCAATTTCTCACTTTTCTTTCGAAATTTCATGCATTTCATCAAATTTGGGATTTAGGGTTCATCTCTGCGATTTCAGGAACTGCCAAAATGTGGGCATTTTGAGTGGCTTGATGAGTACATCGAGTGAACTGGGGTGGAGGTAACATCCCGGGAGCTCGAAAACCCGTCCGTGGTGGAGCAATTGGGGGGATCTGGCAACCCCATTTCCGCTGGTACTACGGTGGATGCGAAAGTGAAGGCCGAGCTGAAGAAGATGAACAAGCAGCTAAGGCAAATCATCGAATTGAAGAAGCAGGACAATCTGATGGCCGATTTTTTATTTTTGTGTAATTTCTCTCGGATTAGTTTATCTCCTGATCATTAGTCATTAGACAACGCAATCGGTGTTCGAGTGATGCTTTGCTCGAGTAATGGTCTATGTCTTTGGCTTGAATAAAATGCAACACAAATTCGGGCAAATTTTGAGCTGTTTTGTTTTCGAAATCAGTGTTCCTTCATTTTCGTCAGTGTTCCTTCAGTTTCATCAGTGTGCAGGGAAGGGGGACGGGTTGAAAAGTTAAAAAAAAATTGACGAGGAGTGATTGAAAAAGGCCAGACCCAAATAGAACTTAGCCAGGCCAAAATGGTCGTATCCAGGCCCAATAGTAACTACTTGTAGATTCGGCAAAAAAATAGTACTCACGTTACAATCTAACTAGGGACGTGTGGATCTGCAGATACTCGTGCTCAGGTCGCAATCTTTTATTTTTTGAAAATGAACCATGTGTTGCATGTGTTGTTTGAAAATAATCAACCATCATAACGTTAACTTATTCTTCCTTTTGAGATTTTCTAATTTCACTCATTTTATAAATATTGCACGAGTATTATATGAGAACTTTTTTATGCACTTGTGTTGTATGTGTTGTTTGAAAATGAACTCATTTTATAACGTTAACTTATTCTTCCTTAATCAACCATGTGTTGCATGTGTTGTTTAAAAATGAACCATGTTGTGTCTTTTGTTTTATGCACTTGTTGTTTTGGGTGTTTTGACAAATGACAATACAATAAAACACAAGTCAAGTGATAATAGATTATAAATATTGCACGAGTAAAACACGTGATAGATAATAAAGTAGATAACATTACATATATTAGATAACATTACAATAAAAGACAAGGGGTACAATATAGACCCTAAGGGAAACTAATCCTAAGGGCCTGACGCCCAAACCCTGGGCTAAACCCTAACCCTAGCTACTACGTGGGTTTAGCCCGGCTGCCGGTCAACCTCGCCGCCGGGAGGCTGCCCTACTCCATAGGCGGTGGGGGCGGTGCCGGTGCCACCGCCCTCCAAACCGCAGTCGCAGCATTCCAAGCCGCCGCCCTCTCCCATTGCTCCCGCCGCCGCTGCTCCTCCTGGAAGGCCTATGATTGGCCTCCCGTCGGTCCTCCTCCTCCCGTTTCCGCCTTTTCTTCAAGGCGCGCACGGCCTTCTTCTCCTCCCACTTGGCGTAAGCAGCCAGCTCCTTCGCCTCCTGCTTCTCCGCCGCCTTCCAATACTCGTCGAAGGGGCCATCGTCGGGGAGGTTGCCGCCGACGCTGGGGAGGGGGTTGTGGACGAAGGGGCCTTCGGCCCAGGGGAAGGGCGGGACTTTGTGTCGCCCCCCCTTGTTGCCACGCCTCGGGCGCGTGGGCGCCTCCTGCTCCCAGACCTGCTTGTGGTCCGGGTGGTTGTCCTCGTCGCTGACCTCGGATTCCGAAGGGAAGCGGGGGGGGGAGGCCGCCATGGTCGCTGGAGTGTTTTTGGGGCTGGGAGAAGACAAAGGGATGGGATCGAGGTTGAAGATGAGGGGCAAGATGAGATGAGGAGGCAAAGGCGTTTTGCCTATTTATTGAGGGCCCGACATGAAGGGCGGCATGAGAATCCTGTGTTGGCGCAGTCGCGTGCGCTGCGTTGCATGTAGGCAGCGGGCGTAACCGCGTGCGTGATCAATGCGGTTAGTGCAAAAAAATTGCTAGGATGCGACGTGACCCCTGCACAGTCGCCCCCGCCCCTGCATGCATGCATGCATTAATAGGAAAGAGAGAAAAACCGTCCAAGGTAGTTGTTCATTGGCAGTGAAAAATAAAAGAGAAAATAGAATTTGGCTTTGATTTACTCGGTAATAAATGCAGGAATCTAGGACCAAGATAGTTGTCACACGACATGCAGCAAACTCGTTCGTTTTTACACACGTAGTCAAAGTTTATAAATATTGACTTTTTCTATGGCGCATGAACCGGAGGGGAGTAAGTTTGACTGAAGAAAGTTGTTAGACGTACACTTATTTAATCCGACGGAGGGAGTAAATACGCTGCAGCGCTGCTGCGTCAGTTGGTTGCACGCAAAATAGCTAGACTACGACGCGAGAGGCAGCTGCATGCATGGTGCAGCCCGCCTTGTCCAGCGCCCTCGCATGCCATGCTCGGTCCAACGGTTAATAGAGTGTGCCATGTTGTACCTTATATTTATTACATATTTTAGATTTTGATATTTTTTTTATATACGTAGTCAAAGTTTATAAATATTGACTTTTTCTATGGCGCATGAACCGGAGGTGAGTAAGTTTGACTAAAGAAAGTTGTTAGACGTATACTTATTTAATGCGGCGGAGGAAGTACATACGCTGTAGCACTGCTTCGTCGGTTGGCTACACGCAAAATAGCTAGACTGCGACGCGAGAGGCAGCTGCATGGAATGCATGCATGATGCAGCCCGCCCCGCCCAGCGCCCTCGCATACCACGCTCGGTCCAACGGTCAATGGAGTGTGCCACGCTGTACCTTATATATTCATGGAAAAACGATGCGAGCCAATCAAATTCCACAATCATCCATCCCACGGATCGCCAAGAGCTAGCCGCGAAATCCTTCTAGAGACGCCAACCAATTAGGTTGCAGAACAAGCCCTTCCACGGATCGCCCAGAGCCACCCGCGGATTCCTTCTAGAAGACGCGATCGGACGGCCACAGTCTCGCTCTAGGGTTAGATCTACGTTCCTCATTTGGCCTTAGGGTTAGTTGGGTTTAGGATGCAGTCAACGGGGTTTTCACAAGTTTGACCACACATTCAAATATGCATAACTAATTCAAAAAAATAAAAAATATACAAAACCTTCGCATGGTGTCATGTTATATGACATAGTTGTGAGAAAAAATATAAAACTTGGTCTATTGATCATATTTCAAAAAACCCTTCACAAAATGACCTATCTCCTCCGAGGTTTTCTAGCTTTCGGGTCAAATGACCAATGATATAGCTAGAATCAAGGCATAGTTTGTGATAATGTGCCCATATTAGGCATGCATGTGTATAATGGGATGACTAACAATGTTGTAGTACAAAGTTTTCCTTTTCGACGCACAGAAAATCCATTTTTTATTTTATGAGTGCAGAAAGAGGGGGGATTTGTGAAGCAACCACCAAATTTAAGTTTCAAAATGGTAACATCCTGTTTTTCAAAAATACTAGACCACCTAGTATGTACAATTTCCCTACTTGAGTATCTCAAACCTTTTATTCCATCCCTGGTGAAAAAGACAAATCCTGCCGAATCGGTTGGAAGTGGGTAAGATATGAACTACAGGTACATGATTTCATGCTGATGATTTTTTGTAAAAATCATTTTTAGGTTCACAACATGCTATTTCATCAGAGATCCAATGCTATTTTTGTGAGCCTCATCCCCTAGCTAATAATATTTACGAAAACCCTTCAAAAAGTTTGACCAGACATTCAAATATGCATAACTAATTCAAAACAAAATATAAAAAAATACAAAACCTCCGCATGGTGTCATGTTATGTGACATATTTGTGAGGAAAAATATAAAATTTGGTCTATTGATCATATTTCAAAAAACCCTTCACAAAATGACCTATCTCCTCCGAGGTTTTCTGGCTTTCGGGTTAAATGACCAATGGTATGGCTAGAAACAAGACATAGTTTGTGATAATGTGCCCATATTGGGCATGCATGTGTATAATGGGATGACTAACAAAGTTGTAGTACAAACTTTTCCTTTTCGACGGACAGAAATTCCATTTTCTATTTTTGAGTGCCGAAAGAGGGGGGATTTGTGAAGCAACCACCAAATTGAAGTTTCAAAATGGTAAAATCCTATTTAAAAAAAATAATAGACCACCTAGCATGTACAATTTCCCAACTTGAGTATCTCAAACCATTTATTCCATCGCTGGTGAAAAAGACAAATCCTGTCGAATCGGTTGGAAGTGGGTAATATATGAACTACAGGTACATGATTTCATGCTGATGATTTTTTGTAAAAATCATTTTAGGTTCACAATATGCTATTTCATCATAGATCCAATGCTAGTTTTGTGAGCCTCGGCCCCTAGCTAAGAATATTTATAAAAACCCTTCAAAAAGTTTGACCAGACATTCAAATGTGCATAACTAATTCAAAAAAATCAAAAAAATACAAAACCTTCGCATGGTGTCATGTTATGTGACATAGCTGTGAGGAAAAAAATCAAAATTGGTTTTAGAAATGGTCGAAAAAACTTGCGTAGAAATGGGGTGGTTTACCCTAGCTTTGGAGCCCATTTCTACCACATTTTGGGTGAGGGTGAGTTGTACTTCACAAAAGGGATCAGGGTGAGGATGAGTTGTACTCTACATATGAGAAAAACGTTGGAAGCTCATACCACCATAGAAAAGTACACATAGCTACATTTGTTGAAATTCAAATTTACCATCATATTTGAATTTTGGCCAAATTATCAACAACAAGTGCCAAATTATTATAATAATAAATGTTTACAACAACAAAAAGTGCCAAATTATTACAATAACAAATGTTTAAAACAACAACAAGTGCCAAATTATTACAATAACAAATGTTTACAACAACAACAAGTGCCAAATTCAAAGTCTATTTCTTTTGGCTCTTCTTACCCCTCGTTTTCTTCTCCTTCACAAGTTTCACACCACACAACAGGTTTATGCTCTTCTTTTTCTTACCATTACTATATGGCCTCCCCACAGCACGCCCAAGAGTCTCCTTCACCTCTTGCACCTCCTCAACAACACAATCTGGCACCAGAGCCTCATCAACATGGTCACTTTGCACCAGAGCCTCATCAACATGGTCAGTTTGCACCAGAGCCTCAACAACATGCTCATTTTGCACCAGAGCCTCAACAACATGCTTATTTTGCACCAGAGCCTCAACAACATGCTCATTTTGCACTAGAGCCTCAACACCATGCTCATTTTGCACCAGAGCTGCCAAATCAGAAACAGTGCGCCCTAAAGCCTCAACAGTTTGCACATCATCCTCCAAAACAAGTTCAGATTGCACCTCAGCAGCACCAAACATGATCTGGTTAGTTCTCTTCTTTCTTTGGCCATTCATTCTTGCCCTTTTCACTGGCCAGCATTCGTCAACAACAAGAGGTGGGCCTTTTTCTCAACTCTTCCTCCTGAAAACAAGCAAGTTATATGGGGGAGAAAAATCATCAATAAGAAATGGGATAGATTTTGGATGAACATTGTTGGGGGGATAACCCCCGGGTGGGGAAAGCCAGGCATAAGTAGGTCGGCTCCAGAAGATGCAGGCCGCCTGGCCCCCAGGAAAGACAACTCTAGCCGACTGGCAAGCAAGCCCGGCTGGGCTTATAACCTTCCCAGCTGGCCCATCTAGCCGGTGGCCAGAAGAACCGGCCGGGTAGCCGTTCCCACCCGGCTCACCTCAGATTTGATGGATATCACGGAAGGACTGACGCTCTGTGCGGGGTACGCTTCTGGCTCTTCCTCGTCATCAAGGAAGCTGGCATGTCGTCATGACCAGCGCTAGCCGATGAAGATAAAGCGAGAAGGTCGGCTGGACTAGCAAAAGCGGTCCGGGTGACCATTAAAGCAAGGGGTGGCACCCCAAAGGAAGCCCGGGTGACCACTAAAGAGAAGGATGACGCTAAAAGAAGGCGGATGGGTCACTGCCCACCGGCTGAGCCTATGATGCCCCGCCTTGTAAACCCATATCCAAATAGTAAACCCTAGGACACGATCTGTAATCTGCCCCCAGTCCAGTATATAAGGGAGGGCAGAGCCAGGGTCCTAGGTAGGCAACGATAGAAGGAGAGAAGTGTTATCATCTAGTTCCCATCTTCCTCTAGCCACCGATAGTAGCTAAGGAAACAGCTCAAGGAGCATCTGTACTGAGCATCAAGCTCCCATACATAGTTCATCTTGTAGGAGTAGGGGTGTTACCTCGCCAGGAGGGCCCCGAACCTAGGTACGTCCCTGTGTTTGCAGTGCGTGCCCAACCCGTTGCATGAGCCACCGAATGCATCCATGTGTCCGTTATTTGCCATCCCCGATCGGTCTGCCGTGTTCCACACCCCGAACTGGTTCGCTGGCCTAGGCCCCACGATTTCTACAGATGGCATAATATTGCACGCGGCGTCTAGAGTAACCTCTTCGGTTCCGGCTTCAGTACGCACGTCGACTGTCGACCCGGCAAGAGCAAAAACTCAAAGTGCATGTGACAAGAAGATGCCGGCGTAGAAAGCAAGGGCGTCCAGGCGAACCGGTTGCGCCCTACAAAAGTTAAGCCAACAACAGCGAACCGAAGTATCACGAGACACGCCAACATAGCAAGTACTTCGGTTCCGGCTACAGAGCTCAACCCGGCTGACGGCCGGCAAGGAAAAATGCTTGGAAGGCCAATACTCACTGAGAAAAGGGGAGTTGCTAGCGGCCTAACTCGAAGGGGCGCATGTCCATTTTCCTCCTACAATAATTACCAACTAACGCATGAGCATATGCACAAGAAAACTAACCCAAAGCGACGCTTTCTCTTGCACGACCCGAGTCACACGTTGGCAGGAAATAAGGCGGCAAAAGAGCTTCGCCCCGGCTGGCTACCCCAGCCGGCCCGAACCTCGGGGACTACACTCGATGGGCCGCTCCAGCACCCACAAACTCAAGTCAATGTAGCCAAAAGAGCTTCGCCCCGGCTGGCTACCCCAGCCGGCACGAACCTCGGGGACTACACCCAGTGGACGCGCTCCCGCGCACCCACAAACTCAAGACAAGGTAGCCAAAAGAGCTTCGCCCCGGCTGGCTACCCCAGCCGGCCCGAACCTCGGGGACTACATCTAGTGG
The DNA here is from genome assembly GCA_030063025.1 of Avena longiglumis. Taxonomy (NCBI): domain Eukaryota; kingdom Viridiplantae; phylum Streptophyta; class Magnoliopsida; order Poales; family Poaceae; genus Avena; species Avena longiglumis. The sequence continues at coordinate 27,743,844 of CP125974.1, forward strand.
ACGCGCTCTCGCGCACCTACAAACTCAAGTCAAGGTAGCCAAAAGAGCTTTGCCCCAGCTGGCAACCCCAGCCGACCTGAACCTTGGGGACTACACCGAGTGGACGCGCTCCCACGCACCCATAAACTCAAGTCAAGGTAGCCAAAAGAGCTTCACCCCGGCTGGCTACCCCAGCCGGCCCGAACCTCGGGGACTACACCTAGTGGACGCGCTCCCGCGCACCCACAAAACCAAGACAGGACGACAAAAGAGCTCGAACCCGGGTGGCTATCCCAGCCGGCGCGAGCATAAAAGACCGCAAATGACGGAGACACAAACAAATATAAGCAAAAGGCACCAAGCCATAAAGCGGAGCATGAAGGCTCCGTGCAGATTCAAAAGTCGGCGACAGAAGTCAACCAAAGTGTAGCACAACAAGTAACAACTTTCACAAATACACCCGGCATCCCGGGGATCAAGAGTTTGGAGCAAGCGAAGCAGAAGTAGCAGGGCAGGGGCTGGTTCAACAGGGGCGGCACCGGCGTGAGTGGAAGGAGGCTGGCTGCTGGAGGCAACGTCAAGGGGATTCCAAGGCGCCGGGACCCAGTGGAACGGTCGTGGCTCTCCGGGGGCGCTGAAGTCACGATCCAAGTCCACGTAGGTGCCAATCTTCACCCCGCAGGCCTGGAGCGCAGGAATGTTGGCGCGAAGACCCTTGTAAGTCGTCCCATGGCGGAAGCCGCGGGTGAGCACGCTCAGGTCGACACCAGGGTACCACGACTTCACCAGAGCAAGCGCCATCTCCACTCCACCTCGAGCAGCCCACTCTTTGTGCATGTCCAGCACGTCGATGCCCTTGGACAGCACCACAACTAGGCTGGCCATGTCGTGCACATCGCCCGCGTCCGGCCAGATGTAGTGGAAGAGATCATTGCCACCGGCGTGCAAGCCATTGCTCTCCTCCGCCACCACCTTGACCAAGTCAAGGGCAGTCAGGTCACTGCCAACCTCTTCCACCGGCAGCTTCTCCATGGTCATCTCGATCACCTCAGGGTAATGAGCTGCAGCCAGGCGCAAAGCAGAATAAACGGACAAGATCGAGCAAGTCACGACACAATGGAATAAGGAAGAGGAAGAACTTACTGATGACCATCTTTGAGACGTTCTGGAGGTGCTGAGTAAGCTCCTCCTCCATGCGGCGAAGAACCTGGATTGTCTCCTCCTGCTGGGTGGAGATCATCTCAAAGTTCTTCAGCGCCTCCGCCCAGATGTCAGCCGTCTTCTTGCCCCGCTCCATGCTAACCTCAAGCTGGTGCTTGGCCGCGGCAAGTTGATCGAACTATGTCTGTCGCGCCTTGTTCGATTCCTCCAGCCGGGCAACCTCAGCTTTGAGGTGTTCCACCTCCTTCTCCTTGTCCTGGATCATGGCTATAGGAGGATACCCGATGGTCAACAAAAAACGGGAAAAGGGAGCCAATCGCCAAGACAGATCTGAAGAAGCAATCTTACGGCCAAGCTCCCGAGTGTTCTTCACAGACTCCATAAACGCTTTCTACAAGCAAGAAAGAAAATGAGCAACAGAGAAGCAAGCCGGATGAAAAAATGGAAAACGTGTGAAGGGCAACGACTTACCTCCATCAAAACAGATAATTTTTTGGCCTCGCCAAGGCCACTTTCCATTCCCTCAACCAGGTGGCGAACCTGGCCGAGTGCGACGGGCGCCGAGCCGGAGAGCTGGGAAAGGATCGCACCCGGCGTCAGCACAACCGGAGCTGGCCTCGAGCCGGTGACGATAACCTCGTCATCATCGGCAGCTACACCCAAAGGCGCAGCCACCACCAACTCCTTCCCAGCCGGTTGACCACCATCCGGCTGGCCAGCATCCGCCGCAGCCGCCTGCGCCTCCCTTGCTCCCTCTGTCACCTCCGTAATGACGGGCCTGGCGGAGCTGCTTGAAGCATCGCTCCAAGCCGGGTTCACGCTAGCCCTGGGACGAAGGAGGGGGGTCTCCGGGTCCTGCGCAGCCGCAAATAGCTGGCCCAACCGCGAGGACGCAGGCGCCTGGTGCAGCAGTACCATGGTTGGAGAGCCCTCAGGCACCCTGGGCGGAGATGGCACGGCTGATGCAGCCGGGCTGGCTGTAGACGGGCCAGCCGCAGTCGGCGCGGGTGCAGCCGGCGACCTCGCCACCTCTTCAACCAACGGAGGAGGCATGACGGAGGCACCACCATCGCCAAGCACCATGGCCTCGCTGAGCGGAACGAAGAGTCAAAGGAGAAACCAGCAGAACCGCAGAGTGGCAAGCAAGGGCAAGAGAGATACTAACCCAGCGACGGAAGGTGGAGCAACAACCTGACGCCCTCGGTGCGTCTTTTTCGTCTCAACTGGAGCGGGAGCGGCAACAGGTGCCGCCCTCTTTCCACGGGCTCTCGCCGCAGGTTTCTCTCGGCCACCCTCCTCGTCGGTGACATCAACTGCAGCACATGCAAAGAGTAAAGACCATAACCTCAAGAAAAAAGGGGAAAGAAAAAGCTACGGTCAGCAACATACCATGAGGGTCCGAGGGGTCGTCGTCCGCCCGAACAGGAAACCCTTCGGGTTTCCGTCTGGGGGTACTTCTTCGGCTTCCTGTCCTCCAAGAAGGGCGGAAAAGGGAAGTCACCCATGCCATCCTTATCCATCTGCGCCATGAACAACTAATCAAAAATAGGGGCATAAGGCACCCAAGGAAAGCTAGCAAATACAAGAAGCGAGACGCAAAACAACCAGAGAAAAACTTACCGATGGCAGCAAGCGGCCGCGATGGTATGGGGGGCAGGAGTATGCCGAGTTGGCCTCAATGCGGAACTTGGATATCATGGAGATCCAGTTCCGCAGGTCCTGGTAGGGCACATCCTTCCGCGACGTCCTCGTCGGATCGTTGGCGGTCGAAAGATGGCACATATTGTGCGACCGCTTCTGCAGCGGAAGAACGCGACGCACCATCCACGACAAGGTGATGTCCCGGGCGGTGAGACTCTCCGTCCCCACCATCGTCTCTAGCCAGGCGGCCATCCGATCGAGGTCTGCCACCGCGCCCATGCTCTTCATTGTCCAGGCCTTCTGCGTCGAGGGCACATCGGCAAAAGGCGGAAGGCAGATCCAGTCAATCTCTGTGGCATTGCTCACATAGAAATATGAGCGCTGCCATAGCTTGACGGTGTCGGGGAGCTCGAACCGTGGCATCGGAGAGGAGGACCGTGGATAGACGGCGCAGCAGCCTGTCTGCATCAGCGAGCCACCCTTGGTGATGTTCTGGGCCTTGAAGTGGAAGAACTTGAGAAAGTTCGCCACCTCGGGCCACACCCCAAGATACGACTCGCAGCAGGCCACGTGATGCGACAGCTGCGCCATGGCGTTGGCGCTCAGGTGATGAAGCTGGAGGTTGAAGAAGAGGAAGAGCTGGAGGAGGAACGAGCTGACGGGGAGTCCGCAGCCGCACGCAAAGTGCGCGAGGAAGACAACGCGCTCCCCGGACCGAGGGTTCCGCACCTGATCCTCCTCCGGCGCAAGCCGGTGCTTCACAAGAATCGATGAAGGAAGAAACCTCCCCCGCCGATACTTGTTTATGAGCTCATCAGTCATGAAGGACCCGCACCAGCCGCCGCGCTGCTCCGATAGCATCTCGGAAGAGGAGGAGGCCGTGGCAGGCGGAAAGAAAGTGGCCGGCAGCGACAAGGAGAGGGCGCGCAAGAACAAGGAATGCTGGAGCACGAGGAGAAGATGAGCCGGAGGATGGACAAGTGTGGGAACTGATCCCCCTCAGAGATCTATTTATCCCCGCAAGCGGCAGCATCGCCCCTTCGGCTTCTGCGCAACGCGTGGCGTCACGGAACCACAGTCATGCGACGCTTCGGCTCCAGATCCTCTGTGCCGTCGTAACTGCCACAGAAGATCCACGGGCAGCAGGAGACGAGGCGTGCGCACTTGCCCCGAGGAAATGCTGCGGCAAGTTTGCGTGTGCAGTTGCCAAAAACTGACGCAGCGACGCGGAAGTCAAACTGACGCGATGCGCGCTAGATCCACAGTCGTGGGTGATGACAGCAACGATGTCATCTAGCCAAACATTTCGTCTTCAGCTCCGCCAGCTAGTACCTGTCTTCGCTGTTTACACCCAGTGGACGACCATCGATTCCGCAGCCGGTTAACTCCAGCCGGAAAGCCTAAGCAAAAGCCGCAGCCGGTGAAAATAAAGCAACCCTCTCAGGACAGGAAGGAGCACGGAAGGTCTTGCCCACCGGCCAAGCCCATACGTGCTCGAGGACTAGTGTCGGGGCGATAACCCCTTGGTGGGGAAATCCAGGCATAAGTAGGCCGGCTCCAGAAGATGCAGGCTGTCTGGCCCCCAGGAAAGACAACTCTAGCCGACTGGCAAGCAAGCCCGGCTAGGCTTATAACCTTCCCGGCTGGCCCGTCTAGCCGGTGGCTAGAAGAACCGGCCGGGTGGCCGTTCCCACCCGGCTCACCTCCGATTCGATGGAGAGCACGGAATGACTGACGCTCCATGCAAGGTACGCTTCTGGCTCTTCCTCATCATCAAGGAAGCTGGCATGCCGTCATGACCAGCGCTACCCGACGAAGATAAAGCGAGACGGTCGGATGGACTAGCGAAAGCGGTCCGGGTGACCGTTAAAGCAAAGGTGACGCCCCAAAGGAAGCCTGGGTGACCACTAAAGAGAAGGATGACGTTAAAAGAAGGGCGTACTGGGTCCTGGCCCACCGGCTAGGCCCTACAGCTGGCCCTGTCCTGTAAACCCATATCCAAACAGTAAACCCTAGGACCCGATCTGTAATCTTCCCCCTAGACCAGTATATAAGGGAGGGCAGAGCCAGGGTCCTAGGTAGGCAACGATAGAAGGAGAGAAGTGTTAGCATCTAGTTCCCATCTTCCTCTAGCCACCGATAGTAGCTAAGGAAACAACTCAAGGAGCATCTGTATTGAGCATCAAGCTCCCATACATAGTTCATCTTGCAGGAGTAGGGGTGTTACCTCGCCAGGAGGGCCCCGAACCTGGGTACGTCCCTGTGTTTGCAGTGCACCATGCCCAACCCGTTGCGTGAGCCACCGAATGCATCCGTGTGTCCCTTCTTTGCCATCCCCGATGGCTCTGCCGTGTTCCACACCAAGACAAACATACTTTGGCTTTTCAGCAGTGTATTTGCACTTTGTTTAGCCAACTTGGTGTCCATGTTATTCACAGAGTTTGCATCTGTTCTTGTTACCTTTTTGGGCCATTTTTGCTTGGCATCTTTCTTTTCATCTTTATTTCCCTTCTTGCTGCTCCCACCTTTCTCAAACCAAGCCTTGAATCTACTCTGCTTGGGCCTGCCAGCCTTTCTTTTCATCAAAGGAGGACACAAGGAGAACTGAATTTCCACTTCAGGCCACTGAGACTGATCTGTAAGTGCTGGAATTGGTGTTCCATATGCAACCTTGAATTTTGCTATAGAATAATACTCATGCAAATATGGGTGCATATTTAGCTTGTGTTTGGAGGCCAAGAAAAGTATGGCATGCTCACAAGGCTTCCCAGTTTGTTTCCACCCAAGGCATGTGTATTCATGTAATTGAGTGTCAACAACATGCCTCCCGCCAGTCTTTGTATCTCTGACTTCAACACCCCACAATGAGGATTTCTCAACATGCAAATGTGCAAGATTTCTGCTCCTGTTGATCACATGCTGCACAACATCAGGAAGCTTATCTCCTTGAAGAACATCACCAAGCCTTCTTCTCAATTCCCACAACCTCATGATCATGATCCTGATCTGGTCAACCATGTCATGGACAGGCAAGTCTTTTAACTCCTTCACTTTATTGTTGAAACTTTCTGCCAAATTATTGTTGATATGATCACATTTGATGGCAGTGTTAAAACCTGACCTGTACCATAAAAGAGAACTGTGGTTTTCCAACCATGGAGAAAACTTGACCCGGTGCTCCTCAGAGCATGCCACCTGAATATTCTCAAGGTGATTGAATGTGTCTGTTTGGTAAGATCTTCTTCGCCACATGCCCAAAATCATCTCCTCTGAATTTTTTGATCAAATTCATCCACATATGGCCGAAGCACTCCCTCTACTCAGCATGAGGGAAAACAATCTTCACTGCATTTTCTAAACCTTTACATGCATCTGTGTGCACTGCCAATGGAGAGACTGGCCCTATGCATCTTTTCAACTACATCATGAACCATGTCCATGATGCTTCTGTCTCAGACTAAAACATGCCAATAGCTACAGGGAACATCCAATTGTGTCCATCTAAAGCATTGCATGCTGCTAGTGAAGGGAATATGCCCTGAGAGGCAATAATAAAGTGTTTATTATGTGTATTCCAAGTATATGATAGATGTTTATTTTGCATGCTATAATTGTATTAATACGGAAACGTTAATACATGTGTGTTTAATAAACAAACAGAAAGTTCCTAGTTAAGCCTCTCTCATAAACTAGCTCGTTGATTAACAAGATGATCAAGGTTTCCTGATCATGGACATTGGATGTTGTTAATAACGGATCACAACATTAGTGTAATGATGTGATGAACATTCATCCAAGTATAGCATTACGATCAAAGTCATTGAGTTTATATTGCTATAACAACTTACGAAGTGATCCTAATCCTTAGACCATGAGATCATGTCAATCACTAACACCTAAGAGTTTCTTGATAACATCAAACGTCACACCGTAGCATGGGTGATTATAAAGATGGATTCGAACTAATAAAGTGTTATGTTGAGGCTCATGGATCGAGAGTGGAATTTGTTCATCCCGATGACGGATAGATATGCTCTGGGCCTCTCGGTGATATCACATTGATTAGCTTGCAAGCAAGTGATTTGATCACTAGAATGTTATATCACAGAACGAGAAAAGAGTGCATGTCGAACGAGATCAAACTAGGTATGGAGATACCGATGATCGAATCTCGGACATGTAATATATCGTGAAACAAAGGGATTAAGATACTAGCGTAAAAGGTTCCGACGATCACAAGAAAGTCATCGTTGAATGTGTGGAGTCAAGATGGGTCTCCGATCCCGCTCGATTATTGATCCGAGAGGGTCTCGATCATGTCCGCATTATTCACGAACCGTAGGGTGACACACTTAAGAGACACCGACATCCAATTGGAGCAAATGTTTCATGCCGAAAGAATGAATAAGCGCAGGAATTTATTTCACTAGATACAAACAGGTTTTGGGTGAAATTGCATAAAGTGGTTATGCATGTGAAATAGAATTCTAGCAAGGGTTATTTGTGAATGTTTGTCATTAAAGTAATTGACAAAATTCTGAATAAAATAAAAGAGTTTTATTTAATGAGAGTTTGCATTAAATTTGGTGGAAATTTAATGGGAATTTTGAGTGGACTTTGAGTGGAGGAATTTAGAGGAGTTTTGTGAGTGGAGTGTCCACCCACATGAAGAGGGGAGGGCAAGGGGCAGCCCCATGCGCTGCCACCCCTTGGGGTTCCCTCCTCCTATAAAAGGAGCCCTCCTCCTCACTTGTCTCACACCTCCTCGTGAAGGATCTCTCCCTCTAGAATTTATCCCCATGGTCTCGGACTAGCGAGATACATGTTCCCGTGGCTATTCGGCAAGAAAGAGTTGTGCTTCCGCTGCATCGCTGGAGCGAGGAGGCGGAGGTTGCTCGGTGCCTCGAACGTGTGCGAGCACGGATGCGGCTGATTTGCGCGCTAGGACTTCCTCTCGATCTTGAGATCGGCAAGAGATCGTCTACATCAACCACGAGTTGAACTCGTTAAGCTTTGTCGGTCTTCAAGGGTATGTTCTCACGGATATACATCCGCTCGTTGTTTGTATCTAGTATAAATAGATCTTGGTATATAGTTCACATCGAGGAAAATTTTTGTTTTCTATGTCATAACCCTACAAAGGGTATCGAGCCGGATCTATGCGTAGATACTTTACACGTAGTACACATATGAGTATGTGGGCGATGATGATCATGTTGTTGCTCCTTTGTTGTGATTTTGGATATTGGTGGCATAGTGGGATGAAGCGGCCCGACAAACTTTACATGTCCTCGCACATGAGACCTGTTCCACGCTTGATATGCAACTAGTTTGCATAAGTGGCTAGCGGTGTCTGTCTCTCCTACTATAGTCAATATCTATTTTGCAAGCGAGTTGTCAACAATTTGATTATCCTCGTTGTGGTTCATGTTCGTAGGTATGAACGGTTCTATCTCGAAGCCGTAAGCCACGTAAAACTTGCAATGGATAAATTAGAGGCGTCTAGTTTAGATTGTTGCTGGGCTAGTGTTATGATATGGTAGTGTTGTAAGTAGAAGTATAAGATGATACTCTTACAACACACATAGCGTAAAATCCATAGACCTTGGATTTACACATATATGTATGATAGTGATCATACCACGATGCACATGATAGAGATCATCTCATGGAACCATATAATTTCACTAATAAACATATGATGTTTGATTGCATCTTATATTGCTTGTTTAGCGCTTTGTTAAGCATAATAAGATGATCCCTCATTTAAATATCAAGATAAGAATGTGTTCTTCCTTTAGTATGCACCGATTATGTTTTCGCCGCTCCAAGACATCACGTGATGATCGGGTGTTCTTGGATCCACGACCATATTTCGGTGTAAAAGCTTACACACGCAAATACTAAGGTTCTAACTTGGCGAGCCTAGCATGTACGTAGACATGGCCTCGGAACACGACAAAGGTTAAGCATGAGTCATATAGTTGATATGATGCCCATTTGATGCTCGCCTTTGAAGCTATACCGACTCACGTGATGATCGGACTTGGTGTAGTGGATTTGGTTCATGTAATCACCAAAAGGACACGAGGGATGTCGCTTTTGAGTGGGAGTTCATTCGTAATATAGATTAGTTGAACTCGATCTATCATACACTTAGTCTAAACTTTACAAATTCTGTTGTAGATGGCACCACCTGCTTTTAATTTCAATGCGTTCATGGAGAAAGAGAAACTAGCAACGAACGGTGGCAACTTTACTGAATGGGCCATGAATTTGAGGATTCTCCTCTCTTCTGCACAAAAGCAATATGTGCTAGAAGCGCCGTTAGGCCCCCCACCTTTTGATGATTCCCCTGACGAGGAGAAGAATGTCTATCAGACTCGTCAGGAGGACCACAACTTAGTTCATTGCGGCATATTGTATGGGCTAGAGCCGGAACTTCAAAGCGTTCAAAACGGCAATGGATTTGATACAATGGGTGAGTTGAAAATGATTTTCACACACATGTCAGTGAGAGCTACAATGCTTGTAAAAGTTCTTTAGCTGCATGATGGAAGAGCACAGCTCCGTTAGTGAGCATGTACTCAAGATGTCGGTTACGCCGATAAGCTTGTGTCCTTGGGAATAACGATTCCCATTGACTTAGGCATCCATCGTGTTCGCAGTCTCTACCACCTAGCTATAAGAGCTTCGTGATGAACTATAATATGCAAGGCATGAAGAAGTCTCCCCGAGCTCACAATGCTTAAAACGCAGAAGTGGAGATCAAAAGGAACATCAAGTGTTGATGATCGATAGGAACACCGGTTTCAAGAAAGACAAGAAGGAAAACGGAAGGAAGTAAGGCGGCAAGCATTGCTGCGCTGAAAAGAAACCCCGAGTTGGACCTAAGTCCGATACCGAGTGCTACTATTGTAAGGGGATCACATCGAAGAATCGCCCCAAGTATCCGCGCAAGAAGGCCGCAAGGCAAACAAAGGTATATATGATATACATGTTATTGATGTGTACTTGACTAGTGCTCGCAGAGCACCGGTTATTTGATACCGATTGCTAATATTTGTAACTCGAATCGGGGGCTGAACAAGCGACCGCTAGCAAAGGGTGAGGTCAAGATGCATGTCGGCAATGGATCAAACGTTGATGTGATCGCCGTAACGCTACCTCTCCACTTACCGCCGGATTAGTCATAAACTTAAATAAATGTTATCTGGTGCTCCGAGCATGAACATTGTATCCGGATCATGTTTGATGCAAAGTGGTTATTCATTTAAATCGAGAACAATGGTTGTTCCATTTATATGAATGAAATCTTTTATGGTCATGCACCAATGATGAATGGTTTATTTCTGTTGGATCTCGATGATAATGTTACACATATTCATAATGTTGATGCTAAAAGGATTAAACTTAATGATGATATATCCGCATATATGTGGCAATCGCTCAGGTCATATTGGCATTAAACGCATGAAGAAGCTCCATTCGGATGGACTTTTGGAATCACTTGATTATGAATCATTTGATACATGTGAGCCATGCCTTATGGGCAAGATGACTAGAACGCTGTTTTCCGTTCAATGGAAGGCGATGATTTATTGGAAATCATACATTCTAATGTATGTGGTCCAATGAGTGTGTTTGCCGAGGTGGATATCGTTATTTTGTTACTTTCACGGATGATTTGAGTAGATATGGTTATATCTACTTGATGAAACACAAGTCTGAAACCTTTGAAAAGTTCAAGGAATTTTAATGAAGTGGAAAATCATCGTAATAGAAAGATCAAATTTCTACTTGGCGACCGTGGAGGTGAGTATCTAAGTTACGAGTTTAGCACTCACATGAAAGAGTGTGGAATTGTTTCACAACTCACAACTGCCGGAACACCACAGCGAAATGGTGTGTCGGAACGTCATAATCGTACTTTATTGGATATGGTTCGATCTATGATGTCTCGACGGACTTGCGTTGTCATTTTGGGGTTATGCACTAGAAAGCTGCTGCATTTACTTTAAATCGGGCACCATCTAAATCCGTTGAAAAGACACCAGATGAATTGTGGTTTGGAAACAAACCTAAGTGTCATTCTTAAAGTTTGGGGTTGCGATGTTTATGTGAAGAAACTTCAACCGGATAAACTCGAACCCAAAGCGGAAAATGCGTCTTCATAGGATACCCTAAAGAAACTATTGGGTATTCCTTCTATCACGATCCGAGGGCAAGGTTTTTGTTGTTAAGAATGGATCCTTTCTAGAGAAAGAGTTTCTCGCGAAAGGTGTGAGTAGTCGGAAGGTAGAACTCGAAGAGGTTGGAACCTTCTCTTCAAAGTATGGCGAGTAGCGCAATGAAGTTGTTCCGAGTTGGCTCCACCTGTTGAAGAGGGAACTAATGATAATGATCATGAAACTCCGAAAGAGAGTACTAACGAACCTCGCAGGTCAAACAGGACGCGTGCAGCTCCCGAGCTGTACGGAAATCCTGTCATGAATTTCATGGTTGATGAAAATAATGACCCTGCGACGTATGAAGAAGCGATGATGAGCCCGGATTCCAACAAATGGTTAGAAGCCATGAAATCCGAGATGGAATCCATGTATGAAAATCAAGTTTGGAACTTGGTGGAATTACCTCACGACCGAAAGGCCGTGGAGAACAAATGGATTTTCAAAAGGAAAACTGATGATGGTAATGTGACCATCTATAAAGCTCGACTTGTCGCAAAGGGTTTCACAAATTCAAGGAGTTGACTACGATGAGACTTTCTCCCGTAGCGATGCTAAAGTCTTAGGATTATGTTAGCAATTGCTGCATATTTCGATTATGAAATATGGCGATGGATGTCAAAACCGCTTTCTCAATGGTAATATTGAAGAAAAGTTGTATATGATACAACCAAAGGGTTTTGTCGATCCTAAGGATGCTAACAAGGTGTGCAAGCTTCAGATCCATCTATGGATTGAAGCAAGCATCGCAGTTGGAATCTCCGCTTTGATGAAGTGATCAAAGAGTTTGGATTTGTCCAAACTTATGGAGAAGCTTGTATTTACAAGAAAGTGAGGAGCAATGTGGCATTTCGATATTATATGTGGATGACATATTATTGATCTAATGATATAGAACTTTAAACAAAGGTTAAAAGTTATCTAAACAAAGAAATTTTCAATGAAGGACCTAGGTGAAGGCCATACATATTAGGCATAAAGATCTATAGAGATAGATCTAGGCGCCTAATAGGGCTATCGCAAAGTACATACCTTGATAAGATTTTAAAGAAGTTTAAAATGGACGGAAGTAAGAAGGGGTTCTTACCTATGTTGCAAGGCAAGACATTGAGTAAGACTCAAAGTCCGCTTCAAGGAAGAAAGAGAGATAATGGACAAAGTCCCCTATGCTTCAGCCATAGGCTCTATAATGTACGCCATGCTATGTACAAGACCGGATGTGGCACACGCTATTAGTTTGACTAGTAGGTACCAATCGGATCCAGGTTCGGAACACTGGATAGCGGTCAAGAATATCCTTAAGTACTTAAGAAGAACTAAGGATATGTTTCTTGTATACGGAGGTGAAGAAGAGCTCGTCGCTAAGTGTTATGTCGACGCTAGCTTTGACACCGATCCGGATGACTCTAAGTCTCAATCCGGATATGTATTTCTCATGAATGGCGGAGCGGTTAGTTGGAGGAGCTCCAAACAACCTGTGGTAGCGGCATCAACAACGGAGGCGAATATGTTGTCGCTTGAAGCGGCTCAGAAGCGCTTTGGATGAAGGAGTTCATATCCGAACTAGGAGTGGCAAGCGTTGGACCCAATGGTGATCTATTGTGACAACAATGGTGCCATTGCCAATGCCAAAGAGCCAAGGTCTCACAAGCATTCCAAGCATATTAAGCGCGTTTCACTCCATCCGCGAGCATGTCAAGGATGGAGATATAAAGATTTGAAGTACATACGGATCTCAATGTAGCAGATCCGCTGACTAAAACTCTCCCTAGAGCAAAACATGATCAACACGTAACTCAATGGGTGTTAGATATATCACTATGTAACTAGATTATTGTCTCTAGTGCAAGTGGGAGATCAAGGGAATATGCCCGAGAGGCAATAATAAAGTGTTTATTATGTGTATTCCAAGTATATGATAGATGTTTATTTTGCATGCTATAATTGTATTAATACGGAAACGTTAATACATGTGTGTTTAATAAACAAATGTAAAGTTCCTAGTTAAGCCTCTCTCATAAACTAGCTCGTTGATTAACAAGATGATCAAGGTTTCGATCATGGACATTGGATGTTGTTAATAACGGATCACAACATTAGTGTAATGATGTGATGAACATTCATCCAAGTATAGCATTACGATCAAAGTCATTGAGTTTATATTGCTATAACAACTTACGAAGTGATCCTAATCCTTAGACCATGAGATCATGTCAATCACTAACACCTAAGAGTTTCTTGATAACATCAAACGTCACACCGTAATGTGGTGATTATAAAGATGGATTCGAACTAATAAAGTGTTATGTTGAGGCTCATGGATCGAGAGTGGAATTTGTTCATCCCGATGACGATAGATATGCTCCAGGCCTCTCGGTGATATCACATTGATTAGCTTGCAAGCAAGTGATTTGATCACTAGAATGTTATATCACAGAACGAGAAAAGAGTGCATGTCGAACGAGATCAAACTAGGTATGGAGATACCGATGATCGAATCTCGACATGTAATATATCGTGAAACAAAGGGATTAATATACTAGCGTAAAAGGTTCCGACGATCACAAGAAAGTCATCGTTGAATGTGTGGGAGTCAAGATGGGTCTCCGATCCGCTTCGATTATTGATCCGAGAGGGGTCTCGATCATGTCCGCATTATTCACGAACCGTAGGGTGACACACTTAAGAGACACCGACATCCAATTGGAGCAAATGTTTCATGCGAAAGAATGAACAAGCGCAGAATTTATTTCACTAGATACGAAAAGGTTTTGGTGAAATTGCATAAAGTGGTTATGCATGTGAAATAGAATTCTAGCAAGGGGTTATTTGTGAATGTTTGTCATTAAAGTAATTGACAAAATTCTGAATAAAATAAAAGAGTTTTATTTAATGAGAGTTTGCATTAAATTTGGTGGAAATTTAATGGGAATTTTGAGTGGACTTTGAGTGGAGGAATTTAGAGGAGTTTTGTGAGTGGAGTGTCCACCCACATGAAGAGGGAGGGCAAGGGGCAGCCCCATGCGGCCACCCCTTGGGGTTCCCCTCCTCCTATAAAAGGAGCCCCTCCTCTCACTTGTCTCACACACCTCCTCGTGAAGGATCTCTCTCCCCCTCTAGAATTTATCCCCCATGGTCTCGGAGTAGCGAGATACATGTTCCCGATGGCTATTCGGCAAGAAAGAGTTGTGCTTCCGTGCATCTGGAGCGAGGAGGCGGAGGTTGCTCGGTGCCTCGAGCGTGTGTGCGAACGGATGCGCTGCTGATTTGCGGCGCTAGGACTTCCTCTCGATCTTGAGATCGGCAAGAGATCGTCTACATCAACCACGAGTTGAACTCGTTAAGCTTTGTCGGTCTTCAAGGGTATGTTCTCTAAGGATATACATCCGCTCGTTGTTTGTATCTAGTATAAATAGATCTTGGTATATAGTTCACATCGTAGGAAAATTTTTGTTTTCTATGCTGCGAACCCTACAGCTAGTTGACCATTCCACTTTCTAGTGAAGAAAGATGAGTCTATACTCAAATATGGATGGCACCCTTCTTTGAAGCCATCGAGGCAAGGCTTTAAAGCCATGAAGCATTTAGAGAAGAAGACTTTCCCATCAGTTGTTACCTCAGTATCTATCTCCACAACACTGCCAGGTGACCTCTTCTCTACTTCTGCTTTGAAGTTATAAAGCATTCGAAAGGTATTTGCCCAATCACCATATATCTCTTTCATTGCCCTTTGCTTTGCCTTCCACACTATAGTATAATTCATCTTAATGGGGTACTGCTTTTCCAAGTCTATTTTCAGTCTCTTTGCAGTGTTGTTTGGTGTTGTGGCAAAAATAGGCTTGATCTTTTCGGCAACCCATAATTGTGATGTCATCTTTGTAACTGTTTGAGAACTTGTAATGCAAGTATGAGGTTTTGGAATTTGATTCACTCTTATTGTCCTTCCATCAGGTTGGCGTCTAGCAGATATATACCACTTGCAAGGCTTGACACCACCATCATAACCTATGCATTTTGCATAGAACTTCTTTTTATCAGTCCACATAGTCTTGGTAGCGAACTCACGTTTGACTGCATATGTCCTGAAACACACACTGAATTTATCCATGCTTGGAAACAATCTCCCAACTTCAATAACTGGGTCCTCTTTGTCATAAACTGTTACTAGCTCATCATCATGTGCATCATCTACATGAACTGCAGCATTTTCCAACAACTATAGATCTATATCTGCCTCTTCATCTCTTAAATGGTTGTCACCATCATTTGCAGCTTCATCCCTCTTCTTCTCCTTGTCTCTGTCATCTATAGGAATGCCAAAAGCTTTGCCATTTCAATGTCATCTATTGGTGCAATGACCAAATCAGTCCGGTCATGTATCTCAACTGAATTCCAATCAACAGTTACAATCCTTTGTGCATTAGCATATGCAGCCTCCCCTTGTGCATTAGCATCATCCTCCACTGTTAACACTTCCAACTCAGTAAGCATAGGTATTACTTTCCTTTGTGCATCCCAATCATCCTCGACCATCTGAGCATCCAGCTTCGAGGCCACATATCCAACCCTCGAATCAGGATTCATATCAATGAGCTCTGCTAAAAACAGAACAGTTTTGCTTGTCCAACCGTTTCGCTCATCGATTTCATCAACTATATGTTCCCCTGTCTCAACCCTAACATAGTCACATTTGCAATCATCAAATCGTAACCAAGAAACTTCTTGCTCTGGCCCCCAAACCACACTATCCCCAATTTTTTCCACCATTTTCCTCACCGCCTCCTCTCCCATGTTTATTAACTCTTGGGGATCAACATGTTCTAATTCCACCTCCCATTTAACAACCGTGTCTCTCACAATGAGCTGCGTGCTGCCATCAACTAAAACAACCCTAGAGAGAAAGAAATTGATGCGAAATTCGAAGGTTTGGCACGCAACATCGTCTCCTCTATTTTTGGTGGGCACTGTGAGCTAGCGGAAGCGAACAAAGAGCTCAACCTTAGAGAAATTAAGTGCAGAGATACGGGATACACCGATTAGAAGTCCCCTCTCCATGCTCCATCTCGTCCCCTCGCCTGCTCAAAGACACCGCCTCCACGATCTAGCATCAATGGGCACGCTCAGATCTCGAATTGAGAAGAATGGGAGAGGAATTAGCTTTCAAATGGCACTCACCACCTTCGCCGTCGAACGAAAGTGCCGCCGCCTAAATGAATTGCCCTGCCGCCGGCGGCGCCGAGAATGATGGGTGAGGTCCGCCGCCGCCGTCGGGGAAGCTACAGTCAGTGTGACGCGCGCTCTCGGTCGGAAGCGGTTGGTTTGACTGGCTTGACTGGCTGTCCCAACTGACCGGTTTGGCTTAACCCTAATCTTGGAACAAGGTTAAATGTGTCCTTAACGACCGTTTTATGGCCCGTGTGGCCCTGGGATATTAGCTGCCTCACAAGCGTTGCATGCGAGCTATTCTTTTCAACGATGTCGTGTTCCTTCCAATTCCACGTAAAGACATCGCATGGGAGCTATAAGCCCGTGGATAAGTCACATGTGTAGAATGGCTTGAATAAGACATGACCATCCTCTCATATCACTAGGAGAATCCTAAACCACACCATCTTGATCTATAAGTGATGCAATTCTATTTTTTTGAGCATGCCAAACTACCTTCCGGTAAAATAATTTGGTGTTGCGCTCTCCTTCCTTCATACACGGTACATAGCATCCAAGGTAGAACGAACTTCCAACATATGCGCATTGTCCTTGCATAAATCTTCCAGCCTGCACCTTATGTGAGATAACTCCAAATTTATTTCCAAATTGCATGCAATACATCCATCACCTTCTTCAAAGATTCATTAGTATCACCAAGGTCGGCTCTTGGCCACTGGTGGAAACGGGGCTATTGGTCCCGGTTGGTACGGGGCTTTAGTCCCGGTTGCCCAACCGGGACAGGGCAATCGGGACTAAAGCCCTAACCTTTAGTCCCGGTTGCCTCACCAACCGGGACAAAAGGGTGCACACGTGGCAGCGACAGAGGGCGAGGGGGTTGGGCATTAGTCCCGATTCGTAACACGAACCGGGACTAATAACCTTCTGCCGCGGCAGAGATTTGGCCCATTTCTCTACCGCGGCAGAGAATTCATTTTGGCACACTTTGTTGCCGCGGCAGCATTTTCGCCACTTTTTGTGCCGCGGCAGAGAATTCATTTAGGTTGTTTTATTGTTTATTTAGTGATTTGCACTTATCAATGAAGGAACCTTATATTACATCATGAATATCATGACAATATTACATTGAATACACGGATCGAGTTCATGCACTATATACAAAAGTTTCTATTCGATGCTACCGGCCAATTCCTTCAAAGTTGCTATTTTTACAATCCCTATTGTCTATACATAGCCGAATAGTATTCCCCTTTTGGGTCTAGGACTTCTGCATCCAAGAATCCCGCTAATTCCTCCTGAATTGCTCGTACGCGATCCTTTGGCAGAAGACCGTCCCGTAGACGTTCGATCTGATTTGAAAAAGAAGTGAGTCTATATGAATGAAACTAAACACAATTTGATTGTAATTAACAACTATAGAAATTGTTTACGTACGTGGAGTTGCTCTAAATTTCTGCCCTTCTCATCGCACGTCTGCCGGATGAACTCGCAAACATAGTATCCACATAGATTGTTACCTGGTCCCTGCGTCAGGCACTTTACGAGAACAGAGTTCAATCAAAATAATAATCAAGCATGATAATAACTGTATCAAAACTAGAATCAAAGAGATGCGCGGATATAGCTAGTGGTGCTCACATTTAGTGGTTGAAATGTAAGCTCCTCTTCCAAACACCCCTAGCCTTGTTGGTGAACCGCTTTAAGCTGCCCGGCGAGAAAAGCGAATAAAATAAGTTATTAAGTACTTGATATCATAAAATTATTTAACGTTGCCGACATAGTGTCGTAATGATTAGAATTACAGCTGAGAAGTATCGCATGTCCTTCCACGCCTCAAGGGGTTTATGTTTCGAGTCCATGACTAGTACACGCCCTTTGTCAAGTTGAATGATTGATGTAATATAGTGGAAGCTGCAAATGCATAACTAATCAATTATATACTTAACATCGAGTAAGCGAAATAGAAAGTGTATACAAGACAATAACACTCACTCGAAGTTGTAAGGAAATAGTATTTCCTTTGGTTTCTTGAAACCTTAACGCTGCGGTACTATATTATCCTCCGTATCTTGGGGGCTTATTTTGAGATTAGCTTCATGAACCCAATATGGGTCAATGAAGCCAATGTCATAGATTTGTCCTCTCTGCATTCGAGAATCTTCATTCGCATATTACAAGATGATTATATACATGCAATAAACAAAATAATATAGTGGAGACTAAATTAATTACAGAATTAGTACTTACGCACAATAGGCAATCATGATCGATTTGTCCAAGGAGTCTTGATTGAATAATTGAAATAGTTCATCAAATTCAATGGATATCATGTCATCCTTTTCTTTCCCATAATGCTTTTTGTAACCCTCAAGACTATCCGCTTAGCCCCGACCCTTGTGGCATGCATGTACCGCTTATGCAATCTTCGCATTTTGTTGGAAGATTGTTTACCTCCTCGAGTTTGACGAGAGGTTTGCCATACCGGTATTTGTATGCTACTTCACTCACGGGAAGAACTCTAATCGATAAGTCTTTGGCAATACTCATACCTTGAGCAGCGACTTCTCCAGACAGAAAATACCTCGGATCATACCGCTCTTGCCCCATATTTGCTCGACCCCACATTGGTTTGCGAAATCACCTTGAGAGGGGCAAGTCTGCTTTGCTTATTCTCCGCTGGGCAACAGATTTCGCTTGCATCAAGATCGATCTTTGAGGCTTTTGTGCGCATGTGACTTGAGAATAGAACGCTCATAGTCCGATGACAGCTTTGGCTTGGGTTGATGAAGAGTCTTTAGCATTTTCAACACTTTGGCTTTTTCTTCTTTGGTCTTTGGGAACTCGCTCTTTCGGTCGCCACTTTAAACGCTTATCGCTTCAAGATCAACGATCGCCATAAGCTCTCTTGGGAGGAACCTTTGGTACTTTTGGAAGAGGCTCTTGTTTACGTAGCGATCGCTTACCATGACGACAAGAGGCGGTACTTACGCTTTTATCCTAAGGCGCCGCGATGGCTCCTTGGCGATGGTCACGCCCAAGATTGGTGAGGCGACGAAGACGGCCGCCCCGGGCGGCGACGACCCTTGGAGACGGGTGAGGCGGCCATAAGATGGCCTGTTGGATTTCAAGCACGATACATTCCTTCGCCATAGAATGGTGACATTTTTATGCCTCCCAAGATACCACATCCCTTCACATGCAGGTAGTGAAGATCCAAAACTTCAAAGGTGGGCATGATTTCATCCACCCCGACAACAACAGAGCCCTCCGAACCGGACGACAATGGTAAGTTGGTGTGGGTCCAATTGGTAAGGCATAGCCGACCACCACCTTCATTGATATGTTCACAACTTTGACATGTAGCTCGCAGGTGTCATCTCTCGTATCATCCACTGGGTAGCCAACAGAGCCATCGCTGGTTCACCATCGTCATCGCCATTGTCATCACCCGGGACCTCGGTGGAAGCCACATGCTTTTTCGATTATTCGATAGGCGGTAGCATCGAATGCGCAGTCCACTGAGATGGGCCAGTAGTACTTTGCTCTTTAAGTGCGTTAATTTCATATTGTTGTTGCTTTAATCATTCTTCAATTAAACGCATTCGCTCTTTCTGACTATCTGCTTCAACTTCCGCCCTGTCCTTTCTCCTCTGACGGCTTCTATCAGGATATTTCTTCCTCTCTTCGGGAAACCCAGTCCTCCATTGTTGGGAGCCTCTTGTGCCTCGTGTCCGACCATCATGTTCCTTATTTCCAAGGGCGAGTGTGAGCTCATCATTCTCTCTATCGGGAATGAAGTCCCCATCTTTAACATCCTTTACTGCTTTTCTCATCCTCTCGATTGGCAAGGGGTCTTCTTTATGTCGTATGTTATATATACACCTCCCTTCCGAGTCCAACGTGCCCCCATGCCCGTAAAACCAATTCCTTGCACGTTCTACCCAATCGTCTGTCTCTGGGGTGATCTTTTTATCACGCAGTTCATTCTCAAGTTTCTCCCACTTAGGAATGCCAGCCCTGTAGCCACCTTGCCCCATAGTATGGTGATACTTCTTGTTAGCAAGATTCACTTATTCGCTGCGACATTTTCTTAGCTTTTTCGATGTCTTTATTCCACAAACTCAGCCCGTAATGGTTTTATCTTCTCAAACTGAATATTCTTGAAATCGAGTCTTCTTTCACGACATAGTCAAGGTGCAATCTTTTCTTCCAGTTGGTGAAACACTGGGCCATCTTCTTCAAAGCCCACTCCGACCTTAGCCTCCATGGCTCTCCCATGTTGTATAGGCGTCCTCAATCGGATCCTCTCATTTGGATCCAGCTCTATCTTCGGTAGTTTGAAATTAACCATGAGCCTCTTCCACAAGAAATCTTTGGCGTGGTTAGGGACAAATAAACATGTTCCCTCTTCATCCGCATTAGCAGGCCTATTCCAATTTCTAATGGTGATCGATTAAGTCCCTAACGACATTACTCCGCATTGTGCCACAAATTTGTTTTTGCGACAACCATAACTGGAGCTTTCGGCTTGCCTTTGACATCTTCGATCCTGAACCTCTCATGGTCTTGCAACTTTTTGGTTGGGCCTCGTCTGCTCTTTTCAGTAGATTCCTTCGATCCGGAGGGCTAAAAGAAGAAAGATCGACGTTACTATTTCTATATAGATAGCAGATGATTAATTAATGAATTGATTATATTACATGCACCTCGCCGGAGCGGTCGTCTTCTCGATTACACAAGGCATCGCCTTCTCCCTCGCGGAAGGCAACACCTTCAACCTCAAACAAGTCGTCTATTCCGGTAAAAAGAGGATCACCCTCACCGGAGTTGTTCAGAAACGTTGATACGTCTAAATTTTCTTTCCCATGGATCACACCTTGGATCAACTCTTCCTTTTCTTCGTCTCTAACGTGTGGGTCCATATTTTCTGCATAGGTGGAAAAACGAATAAGTCAAAGCGGCTAAAGGAGAAAGTTAGGTACGGTGTTGAGAGATATAAACCCTAATTCAGAGAAACCCTAATATATACATACACAATAATAAAAATGAAGAGAAACCCTAAACCCTAAACCTAGCTACAAAAAGGAAACCGTGTAGTAGATAGGCACATCGTCGAACCCACATGCACCTAAGGGGTATTAATGATTCCTTATCTAAGATAGAGCTTTTAAGTTGCTTGACAATGTGAATCGGGTCTGGGGCTACCCACAGTGACTGACCAGTGGGGCCAAATACCAATAATACCAAACTAATTAATAAACCTAATAATACCTAACTAATTATAAACCTAATAATCGAAACACCGAAAAGAAAGGGAAACAATCAACACATGGCATCGATGCAATGCTCAAGCAAGTATGATGATATGAAAAGTTAATTTGCATTGGAACGTAACCCTAAGACATGCTCGGCGATTTAATCGGGGTTCCGAGGGGTGAAAACCCTAACTCGGGGAAAATCCGGAACATATGAGAGGGGTGCATTTGTTCTTCTAATTATACTTGTCATTTAAGTTGTTGAACAATGCATGATTATAGGTTAAATATATAGGTTTCATTTTTCTGAACAATTTGATATATTATTTGTATTTTTCTGACTTATAAACAATAAGTTATTGATTTTACAATATTAAATCATTTTCTGGAATTAAAAAAAAGGCAAATAGTTTTTACAGCGGGGCGCCCCCTAGCTAGTGAGACTGACAGAAGAGCCCCAATGCCAACTCAGCCTCCACGCGTACAGATCATTTTTATACCACAGAGGAGCCTACCCACTGAGGCTGACTGATGGGCCCTAGGCCACATCAGCTGCCACGCGAGCACGAAAGCCAAGACGACGCCACGCCGGGCGGTGAGCTCCGTGCAGCGACGACGATAGTGGGCACGCCTGGACGCGCGGATGGGCGCGTTAGAGAGAGCGCGATGTAGGGAGAAAGAGAGTGGCGGCGCCGCTCCTTATTGGTCACCGGAGCGTCGCCTCCGTCGAGCTCGAGCGGCGGCGTCGTCGGGCACACGCGGGGAGAGTAGTACAGGAGGAGAGGGAGAGAAAGAAGAACACCGTGAGGATCAGCAGCTCACCAGGAACACGACAGAGGTGGTGGAGAGGCCAGGCGAGCTCGGGAGACGCAGAAATCGACGGCGGATGGAGCTTCCAATCCAGGCGATTGAGGTCACGCGCAAGGGGGAAAAGTAGCCAGGGCGCGCGTGGACGGAGGCAGCAGTGGTGGCGGACGGAACGCTGGTGGCGCTCGGCAGCCGCATCGGGCGCTTCAGGCGTCGGTGAGAAGCAGAGAAGTGAGATGGGGAAGAAGAAGAGGAGGCGCTCGATTATAACGAAGGGCCTTTAGTCCTGGTGGCTCCAACCGGGACTAGTAGATACGTCCTGTTGGAGCCACCAACCGGACGATACTCCAATATTTTTAGCAGACCAAGGGTTGGCGTTAGGGTCTTTAGTCGGTTGGTGGCTCCAACCGTGACATATTCCCTGCTTTCAATTTTTTCAGGTATTTCTCTCTCCTTTATTTTTATTTTGGGGTTTAAATTTGTATTGTTTTTAAATGATAATTAATTTGGAATTTAGAAAACTTTAAACATAAAAGTGTTTGGATTTGAATAAATAATTCAAAACCATTTTCTGTTTTAAAAATAATTAATGTAACCATTTAAAATATGAACCATTTACAATTAAAATGAATTAACTTATTTTTTAATATCATTTTTTTAATGCGGCCAGTGGAGATGCCTGAGCCAGCCTCCTCCCAAGATCTCCGAGAAACTGGTCATAGAGGCACTCCCTAATATGTGAAATTAGTTAGCTCCGAGGCGTATTGATCTAGTTAGAGAAGTTACAAGCTGTAAGATGGTTTTCGAGAGCAGGGACACCACTGCAGCCAGTTTCAGGGAGATGCCGACGGAGTCTAGTCATCCGGCATCTCCGAGAAACTGGTCATAGAGGCACTCCCTAATATGTGAAATTAGTTAGCTCCGAGGCGTATTGATCTAGTTAGAGAAGTTACAAGTTGCAAGATGGTTTTCGAGAGCAGGGACACCACTACGACCAGTTTCAGGGAGATGCCGCCGGATCCCAGTCCTCCGGCATCTCCAAGAAACTGGTCATAGAGGCCCTCCCTAATATGTGACTGCGCGCGTTTCGAGATAAGATCTTAATGGTAAGTACGAATCGGGACAACTTCTTCATAGTCCCGGTCCAGCCACAAAATGGGACTAACACTTAGGACATTTATTAATATTAAAAACTGAGACTACAAAACCGGGACTAAAGGCCACAAACCGCGAAAGATATCCTTCGGTCAAGCCACAAACCGCGAAAGACATGAACTAGAGTTACATAATATGAGCATGAACTTCTTGGCATATGTCCTTCCTTATGATCGCTTCAGACGTAACCATGGAGCATCTTCTTTACTTAACGGAATGCTTGGGTCAGTTTTCACTGTGAAGGGCGGAATTTCATCAAACTTATTATAATCTTCTGACATGTCTGTCTTGTCCTCGATTCCCACGATGTTTCTTTTCCCTGAAAGAACTATGTGACGCTTTGGCTCATCATATGATGTATTCGTTTGCATATTTTTTTCTTTTTTCGGTCTGGAGGACATGTCCTTCACATAGAAAACCTGAGACACATCATTGGCTAGGACGAATGGTTCATCTCTATAACCAAGATTGTTGAGATCCACTGTTGTCATTCCGTACAACTGTTCTATTTTTACCCCTTCCCCATTCAGGTTGGCTCATTTGCAGCGAACCAAAGGGACCTTAAAAGAGACTCCATAGTCTAGTTCCCATATCTCCTCTATGTAACCATAATATGTATCCTTTTGTCCATTCTCGTCTATTGCATCAAAGCGGACAGCACTATTTTGGTTGGTTCTTTTTTTTATCTTGGGCGATCGTGTAGAATGTATTCCCATTTATTTCGTACCCTTGGAAATTCAATACAGTAGAAGATGGTGACGCGGCCAACAAGTATAGCTGATCTCCAACAGTGGTGTCATTCAAGATATGTGTCCGCATCCAACCACCGAAAGACTTCATGTGTTCATCTGTAATCCATGATTCAGGCTTCCCCGGGTTTTTGAAGCGTACAATATTCTTGTGTTGCTCGATATACGGAGCTGCCAAGGTGAAATTATGTAGAACTGTGTAGTGTGCTTTAGTGAAATAATCCCCGTCCCTACATATCATTGCTTTCTTTCCCAGCGTGCCTTTTCCACTTAGTCTTCCCTCATGCCGCGAGTCAGAAACACCAATCGGCTTAAGGTCAGGAATAAAGTCAACACAAAACTCAATGACCTCCTCTGTTCCATATCCCTTGGAGATGCTTCCTTCTGGTCTAGCACGGTTATGAACATATTTCTTTAAGACTCACATGAACCTCTCAAAGAGGAAAATATTGTGCAGAAATACCGGATCGAGAATGGCAATCTCTTCCACTAGATGAACCAGGAGATGCGTCATAATATTGAAGAAGGATGGTGGGAACACCAATTCAAAACTAACAAGACATTGTACCACATCCTTCTGTAACCTTGGCAGAATATCTGGATTGATTACCTTCTAAGATATTGCATTGAGGAATGAACACAACTTCACAATGGGTACTCGAACATTTTCCGGTAGAAGCCCCCTCAATGCAATCGGAAGCAACTGCGTCATAATCACGTGACAGTCATGAGACTTCAGGTTTTGGAACTTTTCTCTGCCATATTTATTATCCCCTTTATATTAGATGAGAAGCCCGACAGCACCTTGATACTGTAAAGGACTTCAAAAATGATTTCCTTCTCTGCTTTGGTAAGAGAATAGCTAGCACGACTTAAGTGACGCCCTTTATCCGTCTTGTTATGTGTATGCATGTTCTTTGGGTCTTTCATAATTTATTGGTCCTCCCGTGCTTCAGGTGTATCTTTTATCTTCCCATACACACCTAGGAATCCTAGCAGGTTCACGCAGAGATTCTTCGTCATGTGCATCACGTCGATTGAAGAGCGGACACGCAGGACTTTCCAATATGGCAGCTCCCAAAATATAGATTTCTTCTTCCACATGGGTGCGTGTCCTGTAGCGACGTCGTTCGAAACTGATTGACCGCTGGGACCCTTTCCAAAGATTACTTCTATGTCCTTGACCATACCAAATACATCATCACCAGCAGGGAGTTCAGGCTTCTTCCGGTGATCTGCCTCACCTTTGAAATGCTTGCCTTTCTTTATTACGGGATGATTGGTCGGAAGAAATCGTCGATTCGCCAGGTACACAACCTTCTTGCATTTATGCAAATATGTACCTTCAGTCTTATCGAAACAGTGGGTGCATGCCTTATATCCCTTGTTTGTCTGTCCTGAAAGGTTACTAAGAGCAGGCCAATAATTGATGGTTACGAATAACAACCCTCGTAGATCAAATGGCTCCTGTTTGTTCTCATCCCACGCACGTACACCTGGTTTGCCCCACAACTATAAGAGTTCTTCAACTAATGGCCTAAGGTACACATCAATGTCGTTGCCCGGTTGCTTCGGGCCTTGGATGAGCACTGGCATCATAATGAACTTACGCTTCATGCACAACCAAGGAGGCAGGTTATAGATACATAGAGTCACGGCCAGTGCCGTGATCGCAGCTCCCAAAAGGATTCATGCCATCCGTACTTTGACCAAACCATAAGTTCCTTGTGTCACCTGCAAAGTCTGGGAAGTCTCTCTCGATTTTTCTCCACTGTGACCCATCAGCAGGGTGTCTCAACTTCCCGTCTTTCTTACGGTCTTCTTTGTGACATCGCAACAACCTGGCATGCTCTTTGTTTCTGAACATGTGTTTCAACCTTGGTATTATAGGAGCATACCACATAATCTTAGCAGGAACCCTCTTCCGGAGGGGCTCTCCCTCAACATCACCAGGGTCATCTCGTCTGATCTTATACCGCAACGCATTGCATAACGGGCATTTATCTAAATTCTCATAATCCTTACCGCGGTAGAGGATGCAGTCATTAATGGATGAATGTATCTTTTGCACATCTAATCCTAGAGGACAGAGAGTCCTCTTTGCTTCGTATGTACTCTCGGGAAGTTCGTTATGTTTTGGAAACTTCGGGAAGTTCGTTATCTTTTCAAATGAGGAGTCAGTTAGACCACACTCTGCCTTCCATCGCAACAATTCCAGTGTGGTACCGAGCTTTGTGCTGCCATCTTCACAATTTGGGTACAACAATTTATTGTGATCTTCTAACATGCCCTCTAACTTCAACTTATCATTTTCTGTTTCACAGTCTCGCTTTGCATCATAAATGACCCTACCAAGTTTATCAGCCGGCTCATCTGATGCCCGTTCTTCACCTCTTTCCTCTCCATTGTCTTCCATTGCAAGATCATCAGATTCAGAAACATATGATGATAGTTGTTATCATCATCTTCTTCTTCACCATTTTCCATCATAACCCCTCTTTCCCGTGCTTGGTCCAGCAATTATAGTTGGGCATGAAACCTTTCATAATCAGGTGGCGAATGATTTTCGAGGAAGAGTACTCCTTGTTGTTCCGACATTGAACACATGGACAACGATAAATCCATTCTCTTTGTTTGCCGTAGCCACATCGATAAATTTATCCACGCCTTTGATATACCCGCCACGCTACCGTCACCGACATCCATTCCCGACCGTTCATCTGCATCATATAAGTAAGTTTATCAAAAAACAGGACATCATAAATAGTGAAATAACCAATTCACACCGACACATGAATTGTATCAATGACCTAGAAAAGATAAGATTGCTAACCTCGATCGAGGGAAATAAAGAGGAGAAAGCTCAAGTGCGTCTCGGACACCTTCTATATTTTTGTTCTATGAGAAATTCAACGGGATTTTTCACTCAAACATTTTATCAAACACCTTCAATGCATGCATAGAAGATAAAAAACTAGCACACCCCTCACACCTTCCACCATTCCAAAAAACAGAGTGGAGGCAGAGGGGGCTGGGGCGTTGCATTTATAGAGGGCAGGAGAATACGTCTCGGTTGGAGCCACCAACCGGGACTAAAGGTGCGTGCCACGCCACGTGGTTGTGGCCAAACCTTTAGTCCCGGTTGGTTGCTCCAACCGGGACGTATTTCCCCTTATCAACCGGGACGCATGCCCTGGCCCTGCGCCCGCCCAACCGGATGCGTTAAGCATTAGTCCCGGTTGGTGGCGCAACCGGGACTAATGCTCCGAGGGGGCGCAAACGGATGGCATGTTTCCTACTAGTGGGCCCTTGATCCAGCCAGGTGATAGCCTTGACCTCATGCGAAGAATGTTCACTCTCCCACATGATTTCATATCGTTTGCATTTATAGATTAGTACAAGTATACTCTCCCGCTCTAATTTAACCAAAAGTGGACAATTGTTAGAGCAAGGGGAGACTAGGTGCACCACAAAAGCATCTGAAGAATATCTCGCCACCTATTATCATCCACGGCTCGATCAAGGTGTACTCTTATATTTGCATTCCAGGTAGCCTACTATCATATGTGAAAGGCATCCCCTGGAAGCCCAAGTTCTATAATTCGTATAACGTCATAGTATCCCGGAATTCCACCATCTAGCTCCCTGGCTTAGGATAGGCTGAGAGATGCCCATATTGACATGACGCTTCGTTAAAGTCACCTACTACAAACCACGGCAGTGCCGATATCGCTCTCATCACACACAAGACATACAATATGTGATGCCGATGATCCATCCTCGGTTTCCCATAGACGAAAGTCAGAACGCCACAATGGAGTTGATGCACATTTAAGTACATGTGCATTTATGTATCGGGCTGTTATTTCCTTTACTTCAAATACGAAAATTCCATGCCACGGCAGGGCCACCACCCGCTCACGCAATCACTATCACATCCAGCAAAACAGATGAGACAAAGGCGCCTATTCATCCTTGTCACTTTTCTATCGAGATTCACAGAGAGGAACAAAATTTGGAATGTTTGTTTGGACAAGACTGCAAGCTTTCGAATTGCGGTGGCTTTTCGGACAACCGTGACAATTCAAGGATATGTAGTCTCCATTGGTCTGGCCAGATCATCCAAGGGTTGTACATCCAATCGAACAGGCCGGGGTTAACCTCCAAGCTCATCGCATGACAATCTTCTACTCCCTCCGTTTGTTTTGATTCGCACGTATCTAGACACGTTTCAATGTGTAGATACAATATATTCAAACAAATCTAACTCACTTATTTCCGGACAGAGGATTTATTTAGTCATACCAGGAAAGGATCAACAACGCTACTTCCGTAAAAATCCCAAGATGCAGCCAATTAGAAAGGCACTTCCGCGTGAGATATTAACTTGCATCACCCGACAACAAAACCCTGAGCCGCACTGGAGCCAGGTACATGGGAAAAGCAAATCAACCGGAGCGACAAGGACACACCTGCCGGAACTTGAAGTCAGAATGAGTAGTACAAACGCCCTGACGAAGCAAGACGGCTGGATCGATAATAACACACACTTGCAGAAAGCAGCGGCAGCGGCAGCTAGACCAACCTAGTATATGTTTGATGTGCTGTAGATTTTGAGGCGGATTGATCTTTCGATGCCCTGCTATTTGTGCCTAAATCAAAAGAATGATACACGTCTACACAAGATCGGTGCCTCCATGTATTATCTATACAGCTGATCTTCTTGGTTGGCTTCGTCTCTACGGCTTGCTGCCCTCCGACATTTCCTCTCATTTCCTAGCTCTAGCCTGTGCAAGGAAAGAGGGAGAGGGGCACCACACTTCTCCTTCTCTTGAGAAATATATACTTATGGTTTCTCCATGGAGCAAAATTTAAGAATCATAAATTATGATGCAATCATGCTTCTCTAACTATGTGGCTAAACAGAAGGTACCGGAACAAAATGACCATATGTCGGAGTTCCCATCTCAAAATGGAAGTTGTTTACATAACAAGGTTAACTCCAAATGGAAGTTGTTTACATAACAAAGTTGTACTGAACAAAATGGAACAACGTTCTCACTAAATATTACTTGGGACTAAAGCAATTGATTTCTATAGTTTGTGCCCTCGCTTCATGCCCCTTCCATTCCTTGCTTAATTAGATATTATGTTGTTTGAATTCCCTTTTGCTCCTAGACTTCTTTGTGTTCCATCCATTTGATCCCGCCACTTTGGGTGGCCTCCCTCTTGGACGCTTGATAGTCTCTGAGGAACTTGGCTGTCCCCTTTTATTCTCGATGCTTTTGTTCCTACTGTTTTGGTGCTCACTTGAAACCGAGTCCGTAGAGCTGTCCGTGTCAGCGTCCTCGGCTATACCAGAAAAAAAAAGTTATTTGGAAGGACATGCAAATATAATCTTAAGATCAGCTACGCCTATCATAGAATTGAACAATTTTTATTTTTCCGAACGAATATGTATTTTATTTAGTCTTCTATTTTCGCAAAAAAAAGCAATGTGTACTAGCATTAGGTAGATAGATAAAAGGCTAATATTATTGTATTGATGTTAATGTTGTGTTGAAAGATTTAAGATCCAACCCATGGTTTTTTTCAAGAGAAAACATGCATGTTTTCCTACTGCTCAAAACTATGGACAAGAATTCTTGCATGTAGTTGTAATATTATATTGAATAAAGTCAAATGGATCAAAAGGTCAACATTTGGTTTGGAAATAGATTGTACGTACAATTTGGTTGACGTGAAGATAATATACTAACATCAAATATTTATCTAATGTTTAGAAAAAAATCATATAAACACATTAAGGTGTCAAGCTTCATGCACTAGCTAACACAACCAAAGTCCGAATTAATAAAAATGGCTAGTGCAATCCACATACACCGTAATACTCCCTCTCATGTGTGACCGCAAGACAAGTTAACATGTGCAACCGAAGAGAGATGGTACCATGAATCTCACGTGTGAGTCACGAGGTCTATACATGGACATAAAGGGGGCTACCAACAATTTTTAACAAATTACGATAGCCATGACTTAACTTGAGACCTTATGCTCCGGTAGCATGTCCAGCTTCATGTACTAGCCAATACAACCAAAATTCTGAACTGATGAAAATGAATATTGCAAGCAACATATAGTGTAACATAAAGTACTTATAAAAGGCTCATATTTGATAATATAAAGTCCGAGTGAGAAATGGATTAATATATTTTTTTGAACGGAGGCAAAAGATTTGCCTCATATTTTAATTAAGGAGAAACTCATGACATGACAAAAAGGAAAGAGGAAAGTCCCAAGTACCAAAGGGGATTACTCTATTAGACTAGAGTACTAACGGATACCATGAGATATATGAAGAAAACAAATTGAACTTTTGACCAACACATTCAGACTGATTAACTATAATAAAATGTAGTAATGTGCCCGAGGTATTTGTTTTGTCGATGGTCTTACTTGTGGAGCTACATATGCTCCGACAACATAAGGTGATTTTTTTAATTCTCGGTAACATGAGAAAAGTAGTAATACTAGATAGGATAGAAGAACCTAAAGAAGCGAATTTGTGCAACATATGTATGGATAAAAAGGACTACCATATCAACTATAAGGAGGAACTTACTTCTATATGATGTTTGTCCAATACAATTATTTTTCTTCATGAGTGTTGATCCTCTAGGCTTTGGTGAACTTGTACATGTTTTGGCATCCTTCCCCTTTTCTGTTAGTCTCTTGCGCAAACTCTCATGCTGCAAAAATAATCATTTAAATGTATGCAATATAAAGTAATACATGTATGGAAAAAGAATTATATATTTTTACACAAAATGGGAAGTTTAACATGGTTAGAATTAAAAAACGTATCATGTGTTGTCAAATTATTTAGAATATTCTTAATTGTGAATTGCCTAAGAAGTGTAAGTTGTGTCATTATTTTAAACCAACAAGTTATAATTCGTTCATCATATCGTGTAGGGTCAAAGAAAAAAATGCAAGCCCACTAGCCACCGCCCTTGTTGTAAGTTTAGTAAACTCTTCAAAGCCAGAATTGAAAAATTAGCACATTAATAGAGAAAACCAACACTATTCAATGTCTTTAGTCTAATATAGGTTATCCGAAGCTTGACCAAATTAGGCATGTCCGTTTGAAGAAAATGTTTTTTTATACAACTAAAGTAACCTTGTACTATTTGAATCAAAAAATAATGTTGCAGCTTGCATGCCCACAGAAGGGAAAATTAACCCTCTATTATTCAAACATATCGTGAACTTTGGATTTTCTGTGCGGTAAAACAGAAAGTATATTATATGTTTGAATATAGTACAATGAATGTTTTTTCCTTGTGTGCAAATATGAACTAAACTTGTGCCATACTTTATGGTTACAACTTTGATGTACGAAATTATGGATACCGAAGCATATAATTTTTAGAAAAGATACAATAATTGTGTGGCTTTTCTGTCCGATTAAAAAAGAAGCTCTAGGAAGAGGCACCTTAGTAAGGAATATTACTAGCATAATATCCAATATTGAAATATCAATTACCAGATCAGCAGATTTTTCAAAGGAGTACAAGTCATGAACACTTGTCTTCTGAAAAAATTGGTGTTTTGTGACTTCCCCAGTTTCAAGGTAGCGAAGTGCAACACTCATAGCACGAAAGGTATAATTGCTAACAGGATCCGTCATGTACTGCACAATTAATACTGATCATAAGATTAAAAAAATCAACAAAAATGGAAGGTTTTAGTTCTCATTTTTTATACCGGGTCTTTTCTTATCCCCTCCTTTGTTTTTCTATATACTACTTCTTTGACCCATCCTGGTGGCAACCCAGGTGGGTTGAGCTCCACCTCTGCTAGAATCTACAATATAAGGATACAAAATATCTTCAGAATGTCACATCATTTAAGACATAAATTGTTGGTTATGTAGCGGAAATAGTGATAGTAAGAAATACACATTATCTCGAGAGTCTGTGTTGCATTGTCCATCTGTATCGCATACATTCATCTTCATTTCCTTAGCATACAGTAGTACATCTTGTTTAGACATTAGTCGTACTCCTAGTGCAGGGTAAACATAGAACTGCAAAAAATATACGTAAATGTTATAATCTGATCAAAATTGCTGTATGATATGAGTGAATTTAATTGTTGACTTTGATGTCAATCTGTACATAAGTTGTGTTTCTCATATGCTAACATAACATGTACTGCTTTCTTAGTTCACATCCAATCATCTATATCTAATGCTATTTCCCATGTAGAAAGCTGCATGAACCGCTGGTAACAATCCTTCATCATCAACTCAACGGTAGGCAATTATAAACACCAGATGCAGAATTAACTGCTAACTGTTGTGCTGGAGTTGCACCTTGTACACAAATTAACCAATACATACCATCAAAGGTAAGTTGTAATAATATTTCTATGACATATTAAAATCCATTAAACGGCTTGGATATGCATGCAAACAAATAGTAAATTATGCAAATACATATTATCAAATGCTACCATATTGGAACCTTAATGAACCAAGTTTTTTAGTGTGTATATTAGTAGCTTAGATATTAAGATAGATTGTATGATATCTAATAAGTCATTTATTCATGAACAGATATATCACATGGTATGGTAACGGCAAAGACTATTACCTTGAACATCTTGTCCATTTTCTCACCCCCTGCTCTAATCTCTAGCAACCACCCCTTTGGAAGCCATTCATACACCTTCTGCATCTCATGACGGAATGACCCATAGATCGGTCATGGATATAGGTATAATAAAATTAAATAATGACCTCACCAGATTAAGAAAAACATACAGGGAGAAAGCTGATACTTTCAGCAGACTTCTTAGACTGTATCCAGTGCTCATCCATCTCGGAGAAAAGGTAGTTCAGAACCTCCGCTTTCATCATGAATCTGGCCCCTGACACGGGGGAGACGAAATACTAGAGAAGAAAAAATAATCACATATCTCAAAACAAAACACAACAACATAAATAAAATATCATGCATAGAGAACGTTCATGTACTAAAATCTGTACGTTCCTGGTAGATACTAGTACGCATCTTGCATGAACACATGGTTAGTAGAGAATCGTACCTGGTAGGGGATGCCATCATCCCCACGTTTGACCTCCATAACCCAGCCATCGGGGAGCCAATCTGGTGGCTGCTCCACATCCTCTTCCACGTTCTCCTCGACGTTCTTCGGTGCTTCCACTTCCATTCCCTCGTCTGTGATCGGCAAGCCTCTCATCCTTGGCACAGCTCTGCAAGGTGCAAACTCTCGCCTTTCTCCTCTCGCTCTGTCAGCCCCTCCTTATATTGTCTCAGATCTGAATGAGAACGGGAAAGAGACCGTTGGGCAAGCTATCTACAGCTAGCACAATTAATAATTTCATTTAATGCGGTGGCTGGAGTAAGTACTATCCATTTCTCTTTGGGAGTACGATTTGTCAAAATTGGAAGGGTGTGAGACCATGGTTGTGGGATGTGGGAAAAATATAAATAAGTCGTAACACGCCACGGAATATATATGTGTTTCTTTTCAAAAGGAAAATAAATTAAATGGTGTTCATTTGTTAAGTAATGCTTAGCTGTTTAAAACGCGCGTGCGCTAGCTGTCGGAATGGCGCGGACTGGCTGTTGGAACGGACGCAAAAAGAGTAGCTAGGATACCCACCTTTTCTCTTTGGCGCGAATTGGCTGTCGGAATGGCATGAACTGGCTATTGGAATGGCATGAACTAGCTGTCGAGTTTCGCGCGCTGTCGCTCGCACGAAGACAACAGGCGACACTTTTGTCATTTCCTACATCACCGCTTTGCATTTTTTTTTCTTATGGTGCATCGGCGAAAGGCATGAAAAGATGAAACCGAATCGTGTTCATATTTAATCCAATATGTACCCATTGTAAATGTACGGGTTCATAATTACTAACAAGAATTCTCTATGTCGACGTCGTATTTACTTATTTTGTTCTTATATTCAAAAAGAAATCAGTGGGAGACGTCTACAACGATATTTTCTCTTACAACTAGAGCCTGTCGATATCACCATCCCCGGAGCATGGCGTTCAAAAAGTCACTAACGGTTGTTAGGAAAATCGCTCGTTCGGCATGACCTAAAGACTATAACCATATAAGTTCAAAGATGTAGGTAATACTGAGCGGACCAACGGGGCTCACGACAACCAGAGAAACCAACGTCAATGAACACACCGAGTGAGAAAAGAACGGAGATACACGATAACATAAGGTTTGCATGAACATAACATCATAACATCTTAGAGATGAAGCATGCCCGTGTGTTGGTGGACGAAAGCACACATTAATAAAGAAAGAAAAAGAAATCAGCGGCAGAACTTGTAGGCGGGCCCATGGGCACACTCGTTGTCGCACCAACTTCCGTCGTCTCCGGGCCTGCGTAGTCCTTTGATTTGACGTAGCTTATTATGCGAGGCTTCTGGGTCGGCACAACCTCCTATGGACCTCAAAGGGTCCGGTTTCTCACCGGCGATTCTCCAAGACGTTTCGAGGGACCTCTAGTGGGACATCTGAGGGTTCGATTATCTACAAGAGTTCCTTCAATTGCATCACCAGGACCTTGTGCGATGCCACATTCATCGGCTAGGGGCAGAGCTCCTATAAGGGGGGGCGACTGGTTTGCTATTGGACCACAGAGGGCTCGGGCTGGGCCGATGTGGCTAGCTATGATACACTCCCATAGACCTTGTAGCTCTTTGCGCTCGCATGCCGAATACGCGTGCTATGGAACTTGGAGGCATCAGAGACAATTTGGCGTGTGGTGTCTTGAGACACACGACGGTGTTAATTAGAATGAAAATTGTACCCTTCTGCGCCTCCTTGGCTATTCGTGCGGCCAACATGATGGCGGTGGCTCAAAGCCATGCTCTTTGTTTGTAAACATGTATTGTGTTTTTCGGAGGCTCAAAAGGAGAGAGCGTAGTGTTGTATGCTTCTAGTGGAAGGGTTTGAAGCAGAAGGGACAAAAATAGGAATAACCCACCGCCGAAGAGAAGAAGGCATCCTAATGATGGTAGCACTTTGTGTGTACACGAATGGGCTTGGTGATTAAATTGTCGTGCTAGATGTCGCTCAAGCTGAGCTTGCAAGCAAAGACTCAACAGACCCCTTAGCCGTTGCGGTTGCATCCACCAGTACGATGAGCGTACTCGTAACACAAAGAGTTTGCTAGTTGCACGCCATCATCGGATATCACGTTGCACTGGCTCTTATTTTTGTTTCCACGCATTTGACGTCACGATCGGTTAATAAACATGACCGTTCTATAAGGGGACAATCGTAAGCCACATGTGCAAAGAAGGATGCTAAGACATGGGCCTTGTACCTAGCAAAAACCTAGGTAATGGGTGTTCACGCAGTCACCCTCATGCAGCGGCGGACCCAGAAGGTTCCGGAAGCCTGGGCAAACATGTCTAAGATGCCATTTTTTTAAACAAAATCACTATATAAAGTCAACAAATATAAGGCATCGCGCTTCGGCAAGCCTATGCGGCTGTCCAGGCTGTAGGGGTGGTGGGGTCCGCTCCTGCACTCATGCAATGACACACTATATTTAAGAGGGGGAGGTTACTTGGCACTAGAGTAACAATCGGTGATGTGGCCCGTACCTTCTGTAGATTTGCCGGGCACGTTCAAGGTTTGCATGCCTCTACATGGTATGAAGATACTAGAGTTTATTAGGACTGTGTCCCTAGTTCACACTTAAATTGGGACTTTCACTACTAATATACCAACTAGAGAAATGCCACGCCGACACAGATTCATTACATCTGTACCCCTAGACAGACCTGAGCCCGGCTGTCGTTACGTTGGGCTTACTCGACATCTATTTTGCGTCATTTTCTTACATGTGGGACATCCCCTTGTGCCCTGTGAGCAGCGATTAAACCAAATAGATATGTTGCCTTCTAACACGTGGGGACTCAACGCATAACCCGCCAGCGGAGATGAGAACAATTAGAATTGTATTCCTCTTGACATGTGGAACCCGTCACTTAGCCCCATCAGTAGAGGGAAATAACATTCAACAAAATCTATCCTCGAGCCCTCCCAAGCCCCAGCGTGACCGCTCGGCCATGTCAAACGGCTGCACAGGTGTGTCGGTCGCCTTCTACTAATTTCTATACCATGATTATGCATCTATCTCCATACAAACGTAATGTCCATAGAAAGAAACGAGCTTGAGCCCAGTTTAGAGAGAATGTGAGTGATGATCCACAAGTATAGGGGGTGTATCGTAGTACTTTCGATAAATAGGAGTGTCGATCCCAACGAGGAGCAGAAGGTGTTGACTAGTGGTATGGAGCAGGAAATCTTTGTAAATACTTAGTAAACGGATTTTTAGGGGTTTTCTGCTAAATCAAGGAAACAAAGTGCAAGTAAATAAAAAAGCAAACAAATGCAGCAAGTGGCCCAATCCTTTCTTAACAAAGTACAAGCCAGAGGAAATACTTATGAGGACTAAACGTTCTCGAGGACACATGAGAATACTGTCAAGTGCTTTCGCTTCATATAGCTGATTAATCTTCTTTGGTTTCATAAGTGCCGTGTCGGTGAACCTGTGCTATTGTACCGACCTTACTTGGACTAATACATACTTGTGGTTAAAAGCCTTGCAAGCATCCGCAACTACAAGAAAGCAATTAACATATAAACCTAACCGCAGCCTTAAACTCTGAGATCCTACACTCCCTTGTGCAATGGTTTCCTAACGAGGGTTCAGGTTTCTGTCACTCCGGCAACCCCACAATTAGTATCCAAATACATAATGCATTCCCCTAGGCCCATAAATGGTGAAGTATCATGTAGTCGACGTTCACATGAAACCACTAGAAGAATAGCACCACAACTTAAATACTAGACTATTGAATAGTACCTCAACACGAATCCACTACTAACAACATGACTTCTCCCATATCCTCAAGAACTAAACGAACTACTCACGAGACATCATATGGATCAAGATCAAAGATGATATAATGATGGATAACAATCTGAACATAAACAATAATTCAATGGTTCCACTCACAAGCATCAACTACAATAGTAATTAACACCAGGAAAGTTTCCCCTAAGAACTATGCAAGATTCAACACAATTGTTATAGCGGGATGGAGTGATGATGATGGTGCTGGTGGAGATGATGGTGTGGATGATGATGTTGATCTCGATGAAGTCTATCTTGATGATGGTGTTGATGGGGACGATCTCCCCTATTCAGGAAGGAATTTCCCCGGCAGAAATCTGTCTGCCGGAGAGCTCTTTCTCTCTCTGTGTTTTCCGCCCCGTAGAGGCGGCGGAATCTTTCTGTGGTCACTCCCCGTGTATTAGGGTTTCAAGAAGAAGATATAGGCGAGAGGGCGGAGCCAGAGGTGGACCAGGTGGGCCACACCCCCTATAGGCGTGGCCTAGGGTGGCCCGCGCCTAGGGGGTGTGGGCCCCCTATGGCCCATCCCCGCCTCCCCTTCTGGCATCCTTCGTCTTCTGGGAAAATATGATTTTTCGTAGTTTTTCTGGTATTTTTCTGGTCTTCGGGAAATTTCTTAAAAACACCTCTTTCTCCATCAGAATCCTGACTCCCGCAGTTCATCCTTCAAGAATCATCTAACATGCAAAAATAGATGAAAAGACATAAGAAACACCTCTTAATACGAAATATATCAATAGATAGAGGCAAAATATGATATAGAATGGTGATGCAAATTTGACGTATCAACTCCCCCCAAGCTTAGACCTTCGCTTGTCCCCAGCTTAAAACTGAGCTCGAAACATGTCCACATATTTATGGAGTGAAGTGTCGATAAAAAGAATACGGACAAGAAGCATCACACTTACCAATACACAACTCATAGAAGAAAGCAACTCACCATTATATAACTTAGCTTGCAACAAGTACATGAGTCACAATAAAGATGCATAAAGATAAATCATAATTGGAATTGGCAAACTTTGTTCCTGGTTAGAGAACAGTTGGCAAACAGTTTTCAAATAAAGCTTTTGCAGAAGTTTACAACAGGAGTACTCTTTGCTCAAACATAAAAGGTTTTTCACAATGATAGCTTTCAAAGTAATACTCTTTAGATAAGAGTCTCGTGCAAACAAGGAAGATAAAGAACATGATTGAATAAATCATCATATGAATGCTTAAAACACAACAACTCAAATGCTTGCTGGAGATAGAGAGGAATAGGTTTACTGACACAACTTATAAGTAGGAGAAAGGGCCCTACATAGAGGGAAGCAGGGATTTCAAGTTCATAAAGATCTTTCAAAAGATTATGGTACTTACTAGCTTTGAGCTCTCATTGCCCCTAACATAAGCATCTTGAGGTGATTAAGGTTAAAGTGAACAATGATGGAGTATATGCTTGATGAAATATAGTTGGCAATCTCATGTCCCTTGAGTACAAGGGCTGCTCCTCATGCTACTCAACTTTAGTTACCGGTAAGTACTTGTCATTATAAGTACATGTGTATCATAAAGAACCGCCAAGAGGGTACCCCTTGCACATGATACAGAAGCTATCCCATAATCAAAATGACAAGGCAGGCAGACAGTGAGCATCTCAGTGACCTTTTTATTTGCTATTTGCTATTTGCATAGGTTTTTATTAAGGATTCTTCACAGATTGCTCACTATGGTTATGCTCCAAGTTTCCACCATGATTAGGCATGGCTTAGGCTAGCGGCCCAGGCGTTTCTCTAACACACATACATAACTCCATGGATTTACAATCTCCCCTTTTATTTCACACCGACGACATCCGCAAACAAAAGAGCATCATATCAACTGTGTACTAACTACAAGTGCAATGTTGAAAGCGTTCCCCGTGACAACACGGTTCTTCTAATTCCAACGTATAGGTGCAAGCATATACAACTTTGATGACACAATGGTTCAAGTTTATTAGGGGCCAGAAAATAAGGTGTGCCATCAAGTTCGTGAGAGCATTACTGACTAGGTTTCACATAACAAAATAATTTTTAATTCAAAAGATAGATGAAGCTTGAGCATTCCCCAATTCCATGTATAGAAATGTGTAGGAAATACCATCAGGGCGAGGTGCCTTAAGTGGACCATGTTGGAGATATGCCCTAGAGTCAATAATAAAAGTGGTTATTATTATATCTTTCTGTTTATGATAAATGTTTACATTCATGATATAATAGTATTAACCGGAAACATTAATACTTGTGTGATTTGTAAACTAAATTAGAGTCCCTAGTAAAGCCTCTTTATAATACTAGCTTTTTGGTTAATAGATGATAGTGGTTTCTCGATCATGAACATTGAGATGTTATTAACAACAAGATCATATCATTATGATAATGGTGTGATGGACATACTCCTATAGATAAGCGTAGCATAAAGATCAAGTCATTTTAATAGTTCGTTTGCTATAAGATTTCTGATACATAATAACATAATTCATTCGACCATGAGATCATGCTAATCACCATCACCGGAAGGATGCTTTGATGACATAAAACACCACACCGTAACTGGGTGGCTATAAAGGTGGCATTGAGTGTTTGGAAAGTATGGGTTGAAGCACATGGATCAAGAGTGGGATTTGTCCATCCATATGACGGATATATATACTCTGGGCCCTCTCGGTGGAATGTCATCCAATTGGCTTGCAAGCATGTGACTGGCTCATAAGGGATCACATATCACGTGAACAAGAAAAGAGTACTTATCGGTAACGAGGTTGAACTAGGTATGCAGAGATACTGACGATCAAAACCTCGGATAAGTAAACTATCGTGAGACAAAGGGAAATTGGTATCGTATGTAAGTGGTTCATTCGATCACAAAGTAATCGTATAAATATGTGGGAGCCATATGAATTTCCAGATTCCTCTATTGGTTATTGATCGAAGAAGTGTCTCAGTCATGTCCGCATAATTCACGAACCGTAGGGAGACACACTTAAGGATTCGATGTTGTTTAGTAGATATGGAATGTTAGTAGGGATACCGTATGTTGTTCGGAGTCTCGGATGGGTTCCGGGATATCACGAGGAGATCCGGAATGGTCTAGAGAATAAGATTGATATAAGGAAAGTCCGATTCCGGAGTTCGGGAAAGATTCTGATGTTTTCATCGGAGAGGTTCTAGAAGGTTCTAGAAGGATCACCGGTCCGAAAGGAGAATGGTCCATGAATGTGTCATGGGTAAGTGGAATGATTGGATCATATCCTAGGTCACTTGGTGTGTGCATTTGCAAGAGAGAATTAAAGCTCTAAATTGAAAGTCAAACGGGAAGTTTGAAAAGTCAAACTGGAACAATGGTTTCCTAGTGGGAGAAGAAACAAGTCCTTCTCTCAATACAACTTGGGTTTGGGTTTGCATTCAAACCCACCCCTCCCAAGGCTGCCCCTCTCATAAATATAGAGGGAGGGCTGCCCCAAAGCATACAAGCCCTAGACCCTCTCAACCCGAGCCGACCCGCTGCCTCGCCGCCGCCGCGCTAGCCGCCGCCGACACCTTCTCCTCCTACCGGTTTTCTAAACCCTAGATTTTCGGGAAACCCTAATCCACCATAACTCGCATCGGCTTAGGCGAAGCCTTGCATGATCTTCCCTCTACTTCCGACACCACGCCGTCGTGCTGCCGGATTCACGAGGGGAGAACTACAACCTTCGTTGTCTGCTAGAACAAGGGAGAGGAAGGTCTTCATCGAGTACCGAACGTGTGACCGACTGCGGAAGCGCTGCCGGAACGCAGCGCCGGAAGGATCGTCTACGCGATCTTGAGATCGGCAAGTGTACGACTACATCACCCACGAGAATCTGCTCTCGTTAACCGCTTTGGAATCTTCAAGGGTGAGTGCTTCTATCGACTCGTTGCTACAATCTAGTAGATAGATCTTGGCTTGTTTGTGTGCATGTGGTAGAATTTTTTTGTTTTCCATGCTACGAACCCCTACAGTGGTATCAGAGACGTGTCTATATGTAGATCTGTTGCACGAGTAGAACACAATGGTCATTGTGGGAAGTGGTGCTTTTGTTATCAATTGCTTTTTTTGTACTTTGCATCTTGTGGTATGATGGGATGAAGCGGCCCGGGCTAACCTTACATGACATCGTTCATGAGACTTGCTCCAAGCTTAACGTGCAACTTGTATTGGATAAGTGGCTTTGCGGGTGTTTGTCTCTCCCATCATAGTATAGATTCAATTTAAAACGGGCACTTGATAGTTCAAGCATCAATGTTGTGGTTCTTGTTCGTAAGTTAGAACGACACTTATTGAAAGCCCCAAACCACGTAAAATATGCAAAGAAAATTAGAGGCGTCTAACTTTGTTTTGCAGGGGTGTGGTGTGACGTGATATGGCCATGATTGTGATTATATATGATGTATGCAATGTTCCTTATTGTAAGTTGGCAACCGGCAGGAGCCATATGGTTGTCTTTTAAATTACGTTAAGACCTGCGTGTCTATTCAAAGTAGTTGTAATAGTTGATGCTGGTGGATGACAACCATGAAGCGGCGCCATTGACCTTGACGCCATATCGGTGATGATGGATATCATGTTCGTGCTTGAAGATGGAGATCGGAAGCACAAAAGAAAGGCCATATCATATCACATATTATGAATTGCATGTGATGTTAATCCTTTTATGCATCTTGTATTGCTTAGTTCACGACGATAGCATTATAAGATGATCCCTCAAGCACAAAAATTTCAAGTTTTAAAGTGTTCATCCCTAGTAAGCACCGTTGCTAAAGCTCGTTGTTTCGAAGCACCACGTGATGATCGGGTGTGTTAGTTTCTGCGAGTGTATACAACGTGAGCAAGCCATATTTTCTCATGCGGAAGCTAAGGTTTGATCTTGACGAGCCTAGCATGTACAGACATGGTCTCAGAACATGGAT
Source organism: Avena longiglumis (assembly GCA_030063025.1). Taxonomy (NCBI): domain Eukaryota; kingdom Viridiplantae; phylum Streptophyta; class Magnoliopsida; order Poales; family Poaceae; genus Avena; species Avena longiglumis. Next base: position 27,785,922 of record CP125974.1, read on the forward strand.
CACCGAAAGGTAAAGCATGAATCATATAGTAGATATGATGAACATGTTTATTGTTCGCCATTGAAGCTACATCAATTCTCATGATGATCGGTTTTGATGTGGTGGATTTGGTTCGTGTGGTCACTAAAACAATTTGAGTGATATTGTTTTGAGTGGGAGTTCACCTAGATTAATGTAACTATTAATTAGAACTCAATTTGTCATAAACTTAGTCTAAACTATTGCAAATATGTTGTAGATCAATGGCGGCCCCTAACATCAATTTTAATGCATTCCGAGAGAAAGAAAAGTTGAAAAACAACGGAAGCAACTTCGCGGATTGGTTTCGCAATTTGAGGATTGTCCTCAATGCTGGTAATTTGACCTTTGTGCTGGATGCACCGCTGGGTGACCTACCTGCAGCTAATGCTACCGATGAGGTAAAAAATGTTTTCCTCGCTCGGAAGAATCGGTACTCCACAGTTCAGTGTGCTATCTTGTATGGTTTGGAATCGGAGCTTCAGAAAAGGTTTGAGAACCATGACCCACATGATATTGTCCGTGAACTCAGAATTATATTTGAGGCTCACGTGGCAGTTGAGAGTTATGAGGCTTCCGAAAAGTTCTTTAACTGCAAGATGGAAGAGGGCAGCTCCGTCAGTGAGCACGTGCTTAAGATGTTTGGGCACACAAGCAAGCTTCAAAGCTTGGGTATAGTGACTCCTAATGCTTTGGGGATTCACCGTGTCCTCCAATCACTACCACCAAGTTACAAGAACTTTGTGATGAACTACAATATGCAAAACATGGACAAGTCGTTCGCGAACTCTTCTCCATGTTAAAATCTGCAGAAGTGGATATCAAGAAAGAGCACCAAATGTTGTTGGTCAATAAGACCACCAAATTCAAGAAGCAAGGCAAGTCTAAGAAAAAGGGAAACTTCAAGAGGGGTGGTAAGAAAGTTACCTCGCCGGCGAAGAAGACCAAGGCTGGGCCTAAGCCTGATACTGAATTGTTTTACTGCAAGGGAGAAGGTCACTGAAAGCAGAATTGCCCAAAGTACTTGGCGGATTTGAAGAACGGCAACATCAAGAAGAAAGGTATATCCGATATACATGTTATTGATGTGTATCTCACTAGTACTCGTAGTAGTGCCTGGGTATTTGATACTGGTTTGGTTGCTCATATTTGTAAGTCGAAACAGGTACTGCAGAATAAATGGAAGCTAGCGAAGAACGAGGCGACGATGCGTGTTGGAAATGGATCAAAGGTTGATGTTTATCGCGGTCGGCACGCTACCTCTTCATCTACCATCGGGATTAGTTTTATACTTAAATAATTGTTATTTGGTGCCTGCGTTGAGCATGGACATTATATCCGGATCATGTTTATTGCGAGACGGTTACTTTTTTAAGTCCGAGAATAATGGTTGTTCGATTTATATGAGTAATATGTTTTATGCACATGCACCTTCGATAGATGGTCTATTCTTATTGAATCTCGATTGTGGTAATACACACATTAATAACATTGAAGCTAAACGTCTGAAATTGAGCGATAACTCAACCTATATGTGGCACTGTCGTCTTGGTCATATTGGAGTGAAACGTATGTAGAAACTCCATTCCGATGGACTTCTTGAATCACTTGATTTTGAATCACTTGAAAGATGCGAAGAATGTCTGATGGGTAAAATGACTAAGACTCCATTTTATGGTATGATGGAGAGAGCTACGGACTTATTGGAAATCATACATACCGATGTGTGTGGCCCAATGAGTGTAGCATCGCGCGGTGGTTATCGTTATGTTCTTACCTTCACGGATGACTTGAGTAGATATGAGTATATCTATTTCATGAAACATAAGTCCGAAACTTTTGAGAAGTTTAAGGAATTTCAAAGTGAGGTAGAGAATCAACGTAATAAGAAGATTAAATTTCTACGATCTAATCGTGGAGGTGAATATCTAAGTTACGAGTTTGGCGAGCATTTGAAGAAATGCGGAATACTTTCACAATTGACACCGCCGGGAACACCACAGCGTAATGGTGTGTCTGAACGTCGTAATCGAACTCTCTTAGAAATGGTTCGTTCTATGATGTCACTTACAGATTTACCGCTATCGTTTTGGGGTTATGCATTAGAAACAGCCGGGGTTCCTAAATTATGAATTATCGTTGAAACGACACCGTATGAATTATGGTTTGGGAAGAAACCTAAATTTTCGTTCCTTAAATTTTGGGGTTGCGAAGCTTATGTAAAGAAGTTACAGCCAGACAACCTTGAACCCAAAGCGGAAAAATGCGTCTTCATAGGATACTCGAAGGAAACTATTGGGTATACCTTATATCATAGATTCGAGGGCAAAATCTTCGTTGCCAAGAATGGATCCTTTCTAGAGAAGGAGTTTCTCACGAAAGAAGTGACTGGAAGGAAAGTGGAACTCGACGAGGTTGTTGAACCTTCTTTCGAACTTGCGAGTAGCACATCACTGGAAGTAGTTCCTGTGGCGCCTGCACCAATAAGAGAGGAAGCTAATGATGTTGATCATGAAACTTATGTTGAATTTACTACAAAACCTCGCAGGTCAACGAGAACTCGTACCACTCCTGATTGGTATGATCCCATTATGAGTGTCATGTTGGTGGACAACACTGATGACCCTGCGACATATGAGGAAGCGATGATGAGCCCAGATTCCAATAAATGGCAAGAAGGCATGAAATCTGAGATTGGATCCATGTACGAAAACCAAGTATGGACTTTGGTGGACTTACCGGATGGCCGGAAGGCTGTCAAGAACAAATGGATTTTCAAGAAGAAAACAGATGTTGATGGTAATGTTACTGTCTATAAAGCTCGACTTGTCGCAAAAATGGTTTCGACAAATTCAAGGTTGACTACGATGAGACTTTCTCACCAGTAGCAAAGCTAAAGTCTGTGAGGATTACATTAACAATCGCTGCATATTATGATTATGAGATATGGCAGATGGATGTCAAAACGGCGTTCCTCAATGGAGACATTGATGAAGAGTTGTATATGATGCAACTCAAAGGTTTTGTCGATCCTAAAGATGCTAACAAGGTATGCAAACTTCAACGGTCCATATATGGATTGAAGCAAGCATCCCGAAGTTGGAATCAACATTTTGATAAAGTAATCAAAAGCTTTGGTTTTATACAAACTTATGGAGAAGCTTGTATTTACAAGAAAGTGAGTGGGAGCTCTGTAGCATTCTTAATACTATATGTAGATGACATATTGTTGATTGGGAATGATGTAGACCTTCTTAATAGTGTCAAGGATTATTTGAAAATAGTTTTTCAATGAAGCGAAGCAGCTTATATATTAGGCATAAAGATTTATAAAGACAGATCGAGGCTCCTAATATCATTTTTACATAGTACATGTTTGGACAAAGTTCTAAAGAGGTTTGGAATGGAAGATAGCAAGAAAGGGTTCTTGCCCATGTTGCCCAATACGAACTTGAGTAAAACTCAAAGTCCAGCAACGGAAGAAGATAGAGAAAGGATGAGTAAGACTCCCTATGCCTCAGCCATAGGATCTCTTATGTATGCCATGCTATGTACTAGAACCGACATTGCATATGCTGTTAGTTTGACTAGCAGATATCAAAGTGATCCAGGAGTGGATCATTGGACAGCGGTCAAAAACATCCTTAAGTACTTGAGAAGAACTAAGGATATGGTTCTTTCTTATGGAGGTGATGAACATCCCGTTGTTAATGGTTAAACCGATGCTAGTTGTAACACCGATCCAGATGATTCTAAATATCAATCTGGATACGTATTTACTTTGAATGGTACAGCAGTTAGCTGGAGGAGTGCAAAACAAAGCGTTATGGCGAGATCTTCAACTGAATCGGAATACATAACTGCTTTAGAGGCTTCACAAGAGGCGATATGGATGAAGGAGTTCATTAAAGAGCCCGGTGTGGTTCCAAGTGCGCTGGACTCAATGTTTATCTACTATGATAACATGGGCGCCATAGCCAGTGCGCAAGAACCAATGTCACACAAGAAGCTGAAGTACATCAAGATACGTTTTCATGCTATTCGAGAGAATGTCCAAGATGGTGACATAAAGATTTGAAAAGTACACACAGATATGAATATGGCGGATCCGTTGACTAAACCTCTCCCGAGGGCAAAACATGACCAGCACCAAACCGCCATGGGTGTTCGGTATATTACCCTCTAATCAGATTAGTTGACTCTAGTGCAAGTGGGAGACTGTTGGAGATATTCCCTAGAGGCAATAATAAAAGTGTTTATTATTACATCTTTGTGTTTATGATAAATGTTTACATTCATGCTATAATAGTATTAACCGGAAACATTAATACCTGTGTGATTTGTATACTAAATTAGAGTCCCTAGTAAAGCCTCTTTATACAAGTAGCTTGTTGGTTAATAGATGATCGTGGTTTCTCGATCATGAACATTGAGATGTTATTAACAACAAGATCATATCATTAGGATAATGGTGTGATGGACATACTCCTATAGATAAGCGTAGCATAAAGATCAAGTCATTTTAATAGTTCGTTTGCTATAAGCTTTCTGATACATAGTAACCTAATTCCTTTGACCATGAGATCATGCTAATCACCATCACCGGAAGGATGCTTTGATGACATCAAACACCACACCGTAACTGGGTGGCTACAAAGGTGGCATTGAGTGTTTGGAAAGTATGGGTTGAAGCACATGGATCAAGAGTGGGATTTGTCCATCCATATGACGGATAGATATACTCTAGGCCCTCTCGGTGGAATATCATCCAATTGGCTTGCAAGCATGTGACTGGCTCATAAGGGATCACATATCACGTGAACGAGAAAAGAGTACTTATCGGTAACGAGGTTGAACTAGGTATGCAGAGATACTGACAATCAAAACCTCGGATAAGTAAACTATCGTGAGACAAAGGGAAATTGGTATTGTATGTAAGTGGTTCATTCGATCGCAAAGTAATCGTAGAAATATGTGGGAGCCATATGAATTTCCAGATTCCTCTATTGGTTATTGATCGGAGAAGTGTCTCAGTCATGTCCGCATAATTCACGAACCGTAGGGAGACACACTTAAGGATTCAATGTTGTTTAGTAGATATGGAATTTTAGTAGGGATACCGAATGTTGTTCAGAGTATCGGATGGGATCCGGGATATCACGAGGAGATCAGGAATTGTCCGGAGAATAAGATTCATCTAAGGAAATTCCGATTCCGGAGTTCGGGAAAGATTCTGATGTGTTCATCGGAGAGGTTCTAGAAGGTTCTAGAAGGATCACCGGTCCGAAAGGAGAATGGTCCATGAATGTGTCATGGTGTGTGCATTTGTAAAAGAGAATTTAAGCTCTAAATTGAAAGTCAAACGGGAAGTTTGAAAAGTCAAACTGGAACATTGGTTTCCTAGTGGGAGAAGAAACAAGTCCTTCTCTCAATCCAACTTGGGTTTGGGTTTGGATTCAAACCCACCCCTCCCAAGGCTACCCCCTCTCATAAATAGAGGGGGAGGGCGGACCCAAAGCATACAAGCCCTAGCCCCTCTCCACCCGAGCCGCCACCGCCGCTGCCTTTCGCCGCCACGCCGCCGCCTTGCGCCGCCATTGGTCCGTCGCCGCCGCTCTAGCCACCGCCGACACCTTCTCCTCCTCCCGGTTTTCTAAACCCTAGATTTCCGGGAAACCCTAATCCACCATAACTCGCACCGGCTTAGGCGAAGCCCTGTAGGATCTTCCCTCTACTTCCGACATCACGCCGTCGTGCTGCCGGATTCACGAGGGGAGAACTACAACCTTCGATGCCTGCTGGAACAAGGGATATGAAGGTCTTCATCGAGTACCAAACGTGTGCCCGACTGCGGAAGTACTGCCGGAACGCAGCGCCGGAAGGATCGTCTACGTGATCTTGAGATCGGCAAGTGTACGACTACATCACCCACGAATCTTCTCGTTAACCTCGTTGAAATCTTCAAGGGTGAGTGCTTCTATCGACTCGTTGCTACAATCTAGTAGATAGATCTTGTCTTTTTTGTGTGCATGCGGTAGAATTTTTTTGTTTTCCATGCTACGAACCCCTGCACCAATCTAGAAATTTGCATTGAATCTCCTCCTATGCGATACGGGCTTATAGCTCCCATGCGCGTCTTCGTGGAATTGGAAGGAACATGACATCGTTGCAAAGAATAGCTCGCATGCGACACTTCTGAAGCGACAAATAGCTCCCGTGCGACTCTTCCACTTAACCTCATGAGACCGTCAACGAATTCGAATCAGCTGAGCAGAGTAGGACCCAAAACCTCTCCACGTCACGGCGGAACTCACCTGTTGTCCACCTCATATCGTGGGACCCACGCTGTGGTTGAAGGGAGCCGTTATTCGATCCATCCCGCACCCGAGCACTCCCGCCACCATTCTAGCATCTCATCCCCTTCCGTTTTCTTCTCCGACGAGCAAGTGCGGCAACACCGGCGAGGGATGTCGAGCTCTGCTTCAGCCTCCCTCCGCTCATGGCTTCGGTATGGTGCGGTGCCGATGAGGAGGTGCCTCGATTGCCCCGTCACGCCTCAAGCGGCTTGTCACATCCACCGACAAGAACGACAACATTGGCCGGGAATTTGTGAAGTGTGAGAGCAAGCCCGAGCCAGGAAAGGTGAGAGTTGAGTGTTCCGAGCACCAATTTCTCACTTTTCTTTCGAAATTTCATGCATTTCATCGAATTTGGGATTTACGGTTCATCTCTGCGATTTCAGGAACTGCCAAAATGTGGACATTTTGAGTGGCTTGATGAGTACATCGAGTGAACTGGGGTGGAGGTAACATCCCGGGAGCTCGAAAACCCATCCGTTGTGGAGCAATTGGGGGGATCTGGCAACCCCATTTCCGCTGGTACTACGGTGGATGCGAAAGTGAAGGCCGAGCTGAAGAAGATGAACAAGCAGCTAAGGCAAATCATCGAATTGAAGAAGAAGGACAATCTGATGGCCGGTTTTTTATTTTTGTGTAATTTCTCTCGGATTAGTTTATCTCCTGATCATTAGTCATTAGACAGCGCAATCGGTGTTCGAGTGATGCTTTGCTCGAGTAATGGTCTATGTCTTTGGCTTGAATAAAATGCAACACAAATTCGGGCAAATTTTGAGCTGTTCTGTTTTCGAAATCAGTGTTCCTTCATTTTCGTCAGTGTTCCTTCAGTTTCATCAGTGTGCAGGGAAGGGGACGGGTTGAATAGTTAAAAAAAATTGACGAGGAGTGATTGAAAAAGGCCAGACCCAAATAAAACTTAGCCAGGCCAAAATGGTCGTATCCAGGCCCAATAGTAACTACTTGTAGATTCGGCAAAAAAATAGTACTCACGTTACAATCTAACTAGGGACGTGTGGATCTGCAGATACTCGTGCTCAGGTCGCAATCTTTTATTTTTTGAAAATGAACCATGTGTTGCATGTGTTGTTTGAAAATAATCAACCATCATAACGTTAACTTATTCTTCCTTTTGAGATTTTCTAATTTCACTCATTTTATAAATATTGCACGAGTATTATATGAGAACTTTTTTACGCACTTGTGTTGCATGTGTTGTTTGAAAATGAACTCATTTTATAACGTTAACTTATTCTTCCTTAATCAACCATGTGTTCCATGTGTTGTTTAAAAATGAACCATGTTGTGTCTTTTGTTTTATGCACTTGTTGTTTTGGGTGTTTTGACAAATGACAATACAATAAAACACAAGTCAAGTGATAATAGATTATAAATATTGCACGAGTAAAACACGGGATAGATAATAAAGTAGATAACATTACATATATTAGATAAAATTACAATAAAAGACAAGGGGTACAATATAGACCCTAAGGGAAACTAATCCTAAGGGCCTGACGCCCAAACCCTGGGCTAAACCCTAACCCTAGCTACTACGTGGGTTTAGCTCCGCCGGTCAACCTCGCCGGAGGCTGCCCTACTCCATAGGCGGTGGGGGCGGTGCCGGTGCCACCGCCCTCCAAACCACAGTCGCAGCATTCCAAGCCGCCGCCCTCTCCCATTGCTCCCGCCGCCGCTGCTCCTCCTGGAAGGCCTATGATTGGCCTCCCGTCGGTCCTCCTCCTCCCGTTTCCGCCTTTTCTTCAAGGCGCGCACGACCTTCTTCTCCTCCCACTTGGCGTAAGCAGCCAGCTCCTTCGCCTCCTGCTTCTCCGTCGCCTTCCAATACTCGTCGAAGGGGCCATCGTCGGGGAGGTTGCCGATGCCGGGAGGGGTTGTGGACGAAGGGCCTTGACCCGAGGAAGGCGGGACTTTGTCGCCCTTGTTGCCACGCCTTGGGCGTGGGCGCCTCCTGCCCTGACCTGCTTGTGGTCCGGGTGGTTGTCCTCGCCGACCTCGGTTCAAGGGAAGCGGGGGGGAGGCCGCCATGGTCGCTGGAGTGTTTTTGGGGCTGGGAGAAGACAAAGGGATGGGATCGAGGTTGAAGATGAGGGGCAAGATGAGATGAGGAGGCAAAGGCGTTTTGCCTATTTATTGAGGGCCCGGCATGAAGGGCAGCGTGAGAATCCTGTGTTGGCGCAGTCGCGTGCGCTGCGTTGCATGTAGGCAGCGGGCGTAACCGCGTGCGTGATCAATGCGGTTAGTGTAAAAAAATTTCTAGGATGCGACGTGACCCCTGCACAGTCGCCCCCGCCCCTGCATGCATGCATGCATTAATAGGAAAGAGAGAAAAACCGTCCAAGGTAGTTGTTCATTGGCAGTGAAAAATAAAAGAGAAAATAGAATTTGGCTTTGATTTACTCGGTAATAAATGCAGGAATCTAGGACCAAGATAGTTGTCACACGACATGCAGCAAACTCGTTCGTTTTTACACACGTAGTCAAAGTTTATAAATATTGACTTTTTCTATGGCGCATGAACCGGAGGGGAGTAAGTTTGACTGAAGAAAGTTGTTAGACATACACTTATTTAATCCGACGGTGGGAGTAAATATGCTGCAGCGCTGCTGCGTCAGTTGGTTGCACGCAAAATAGCTAGACTACGACGCGAGAGGCAGCTGCATGCATGGTGCAGCCCGCTTCGCCAAATCTCGCATGCCATGCTCGGTCCAACGGTTAATAGAGTGTGCCATGTTGTACCTTATATTTATTACATATTTTAGATTTTGATATTTTTTCTTATATACGTAGTCAAAGTTTATAAATATTGACTTTTTCTATGGCGCATGAACCGGAGGTGAGTAAGTTTGACTAAAGAAAGTTGTTAGACGTATACTTATTTTATGCGGCGGAGGAAGTGCATCTGTGTAGCCTTACAAAGTCGGTTGGCTACACGCAAAATAGCTAGACTGCGACGCGAGAGGCAGCTGCATGGCATGCATGCATGATGCAGCCCGCCCTGCCCAGCGCCCTCGCATACCACGCTCGGTCCAACAGTCAATGGAGTGTGCCACGCTGTACCTTATCTATTCATGGAAAAACGATGCGAGCCAATCAAATTCCACAATCATCCATCCCACGGATCGCCAAGAGCTAGCCGCGAAATCCTTCTAGAGACGCCAACCAATTAGATTGCAGAACAAGCCCTTCCATGGATCGCCCAGAGCCACCCACGGATTCCTTATAGAAGACGCGATCGGACGACCACAGTGTCGCTCTAGGGTTAGATCTACGTTCCTCATTTGGCCTTAGGGTTAGTTGGGTTTAGGATGCAGTCAACGGGGTTTTCACAAGTTTGACCACACATTCAAATATGCATAACTAATTCAAAAAAATAAAAAAATACAAAACCTTCGCATGGTGTCATGTTATGTGACATAGTTGTGAGAAAAAATATAAAACTTGGTCTATTGATCATATTTCAAAAAACCCTTCACAAAATGACTTATCTCCTCCGAGGTTTTCTAGCTTTCGGGTCAAATGACCAATGATATAGCTAGAATCAAGGCATAGTTTGTGATAATGTGCCCATATTAGGCATGCATGTGTATAATGGGATGACTAACAATGTTGTAGTACAAAGTTTTCCTTTTCGACGCACAGAAAATCCATTTTCTATTTTATGAGTGCAGAAAGAGGGGGGATTTGTGAAGCAACCACCAAATTTAAGTTTCAAAATGGTAACATCCTATTTTTCAAAAATACTAGACCACCTAGTATGTACAATTTCCCTACTTGAGTATCTCAAACCTTTTATTCCATCCCTGGTGAAAAAGACAAATCTGTAAACTCGGCTGGAAGTGGATAAGATATGAACTACAGGTACATGATTTCATGCTAATGATTTTTGTAAAATCATTTTTAGGTTCACAACATGCTATTTCATCGAGATCAAATGCTATTTTTGTGAGCCTCATC
>CP125974.1:27796370-27894400 GCA_030063025.1 Avena longiglumis
TGGCCGTAGTGGTGTCCTTGCTCTCTAAAACCATCTTGGAGATGCCTCAAACTGGCTGGAGGACTGGACTCACAAGGATGCCTATTTATAGTACAAGCAGCTCGGCATAATGTCGACACTCACGACATAATGTCGACACTCACCCCTATTATTAGTGCTGACTCATCTTCATCTTTAGTCCCGGTTGGTGACACCATTCGGGACAAGGTACAAGCCGCACGACATAATGTCGACACTCACCCCTATTATTAGTGTTGCCTGGCCCAGTCTGCCGCAATCCCTTCAGTCGTGGTTGGTTTCTCCAACCGGGACTAAAGACGAACCCTCTCTTTATATAGGCATTTCCCTCTATTTATTAGGTAACGCTCAAGACATTTATTAATATTAAAAACCGGGACAAACCGGGACTAGCTATAACACTCAGGACTAAAGCCGCCCCTTTAGTCATAATCATGCCTAGTCCTATAGTACGGAGCTTCAGGGTCTTCATCGTCATCGTCATCATCACCTGCCACTCCGGGGATCCTCAGCCCATCGATGGCATATACCAGGGGCCATTCCAGCCTCGGATTCACGGCGGGCGGGAGAGGGGTCTCCTGGAAGACGATGCCGCTACCGCCGGGACGGTGTGGGGCCTGTGGCGGGTGGACTCGTGGGCAAGTGGCGAGGATGGTCTCCCCGGCGATGTAGCGCGTCACTCCGATGATAATGCGGTTGCTTCCACAATGGTGACGGACCCGACTTCGTTGTGGTTCACCGATGGCGGGCCATCACCCTCGTACCTGGCGAGATCCCTTTCCCGCCTATTAGCGAAGAAGGCATTCCAGGTGTCATAGTTGTCGGGATCCCACTGGGGATCAATCCGCTGCTCCGGCGTGAGCTCGTGGTAGAAGTGGTTTGTGATGGTCAGAATGGCCTAGTAGGCATTGTCCATTGTTCTAAGAGAGTAAGGTGTGGATGTGTGGATAGCCATGACACGATCGCGCTAAATATAGAGGGAAAGGGCGGGAAAACTTGGCGTGAAGCTTTGGGAAATGGCGGGAAACATCTTTAGTCCCGGTTAGTGACTACATCCGGGACTAAAAGCTCTCGTAGAAAGGAAAGGGCGGGAAAACTTGGCGGGAAGAGGTGGGAAATGGCGGAAAATATCTTTAGTCCCGGTTTGTGACTACATCCGGGACTAAATGGATATTATATTAAGATTCATTATATTTTTCTGATAATAATAGATATATTATTTGTGTTATTTGGATTATTACAATAAAAGATATGATTTTCCAAAGTTTTTATATTTGATTTGAATTGAAAAAAGAAAATTTACAAATGAAATAATTTATAAATGATGCAAACAGATAAATGGATATTATATTAAAATTATTTATATTTTTCTGATAATAATAGACATATCATTTGTTTTATTTGGATTATTACAATAAAAGATATGATTTTCAAAGTTTTTATATTAGTTTTGATTTAAAAAGAAAATTTACAAATGAAATAATTTATAAATGATGCAAACAGATAAATGGTATTATATCAAGATTCATTATATTTTTCTAATAATAATAGACATATTATTTGTGTTATTTGGATTATTACAATAAATGATATGATTTTCCAAAGTTTTTATATTTGATTTGAATTAAAAAAGAAAATTTACAAACGAAATAATTTATAAATGATCCAAACAGATAAATGGATATTATATTAAAATTCTTTATATTTTTCTGATAATAATAGACATATTATTTATTTTATTTGGATTATTACAATAAAAGATATGATTTTTCAACGTTTTTATATTAGTTTTGAATTTAAAAAGAAAATTTACAAATGAAATAATTTATAAATGATGCGAACAGATAAATGGATATTATATTAAGATTCATTATATTTTTCTGATAATAATAGACATATTATTTGTGTTATTTGGATTATTACAATAAAAGATATGATTTTCCAAAGTTTTTATATTTGATTTGAATTAAAAAAGAAAATTTACAAATGAAATAATTTATAAATGATGCAAACAGATAAATGGATATTATATTAAAATTCTTTATATTTTTCTGATAATAATAGACATATTATTTGTTTTATTTGGATTATTACAATAAAATATATGATTTTTCAAAGTTTTTATATTAGTTTTGAATTAAAAAAGAAAAAAATAATAGTCGGAGTCGTATCGGACCCGGACTAAAGGGTGAGTGCTTGAAAACTGAAAAAACCCTTTAGTCTGGGCCGCCAGCCCTGACTAAAGGGGTCTTAGTCGTGGGTTAAGCCGCGCGACTAAAGACCTAAAGACCCTTTAGTCGCGGTGGCTTAGCCCGGACTAAAGGTCTGTCTTTATATTCTACGCCAATGAGGTGTCATGCGCCCAACACTTCGTGATTTCTCATCGACGACGGGCATGTGACGAAGATAGAGGAGGTCTTTGTCACGATTCCGCTGCCCGCCGGCTTTCCGCCTGTCTTCGCTGCGGCTTCACAGGTGAGATGGTTCTCTGGGACATGCGGTTGCTGCCCTGCCGCCACCCACGCTCACGACAGGCGCCTCTGCGACGGTTAGGGAATGAAACAAGAGAGAGGGAGCCAGGGCGTCGCGGCCAGAGGACGGAAGGACGGGCCATGGCCTTGGCGAGCGAGGCCGCATGAGGGAAGCGCGGCCAGATTCTGGAAGGACTACCGAGGTGGGAATTTGTCAATGGTAGGGGAGAGAGGGAGAGATGGGCTGGCCTTGTTGGGGTTGGGCAACTGTTTTTTTTCCAAATTTTTTTCTGTTTCTGTTTTTCCTTTTCTCTTTGTATTTGTTAAATACAAATCTGTTTTATATTATTTTTTTAATTATTTTTTTAATTATAATTAGCTAGGATTATGATTATATTGTTAGCTAGGGTTTTTTTTTTAATTATTGCTTTATTATAATTAGCTAGGGTTATTGTTTTAATTATAATTAGCTAGGTTATTTTTAATTATTGTTTTTAATTACAATTAGCTAGGATTAGGATTATATTGTTAGCTAGGTTATTTTAATTATAATTAGCTAGGGTTATTTTAATTATTGTTTTAATTATAATTAGCTAGGGTTATTTTTTTAATTATTGTTTTTAATTATAATTAGCTAGGTTTTTTGTTTTAGTTATTAGCTATGATTATATTGTTTTACCACAATTAGTATTATTGTTTTAGTGATTTTTTTGTTTTATTTATTAAGATTAGCATTAGGATTAGGATTAGGGTTATTTTTGTTTTAGTTATTATGATTGTTGAGCACAAATAATATTAGGATTATTATAATTAGGATTATATTGTTTTAGTTATTAGGATTATTGTTTTTTCTAACCTATTTAACTCTCTTTTGTTTTAGATAATTAAGTCATGGATCCATCCAAGATCCTCGGTCGATCGGTGAAGGTTTTCTGTGGCATGATGAGGTGAAATTCCTCTTATTACTACTGACAATAAGATATTTTGCTCGAGGAAGAGATATCCTCATATCTGAATCCATCCGGTGATGGACTAGAGGAAAACCAAGGGGAAGACAAGATGGACGAAGGGCAAACAAATAACAACAATAATGATGGCCCCTCAGCGGGATCCGGCGAGGTACATATATATATATATAAAGTCTCGTGTTACCTCTATTCATTAATCAGTCTAGATATATATTAACAACTCTCTCTTGTTCTTTTAGCCCACGGATCGGCAATCGACAAATCGAATCGAAACGAGGGCCGAACAAAAGTTGGATGGTAATCGAGGTTCACCATCGAAGAAATAGATGATGATGGTGAACCGATTGCTCTGAGAAGCACCGGAGGATGTTTATAAATCAATGCGGGTGCTTGTTAGGGACAACCTGCCGATCACCATCGAAGAATGGAATAAGTCAAAGAAAGCTTGAAGAATCCAACAGCTATATGTCACTGATGATGCCAAAGATGACCTTTGGCGAAGCTCATAGCGCATTCATACTACCTCCAGTATGAGGAATTTGAGGTAGATGGTATTACCCCAAGGCCGGGTGGGCTTGAAAATGAAGCGAAAGTCAAGGAGTGGGCACTAAGCAAGATGGCTGAATGCATCGAACCACAAGAAAAATTTATACGCAAATATGTCGAAAAAAGAAAACTCCAGACTTCAAAGGAGTAAACGAGAAGTTGAGAGAATAAAGGGCCCGATTTTGTACAGACAAGAACTGAAAGCAAAGGCAAAGTCGGCAAAGAACGCGTTAAATGCTGCCAACAAGAAATACCATCATAAATGGGGACATGTGGCTACAAGAGTGCCATCCCTAAGTGGGAAACTATGGAGAAGGATATGAGGGCTAGAGGCGTCACTCCCTGTACAGATGGATGGCCCGAGAGGTCAAAGCACTGTGGTACGGGCATGCGCAGGGGATCCTTGGACCCGTAAAGCAGGAAGACATTATTTCATGATAAAATTCTAAAACCCTCCCAAGACCTTATTCAAGCAATGAACGATGCTCAATTGGGATTGTTCCGTCCCGAGAGAGAGAACAACGAGCTGACACGCGCCCTAGGGAATCCTGAAAAGGGAGGACGAACACGAGGCAAAGGCGCCGGTGTCTCGTGGAAGAAAGGGTTTTCTCCGTACAATGCCAGTTACAGAAGCCGTCAGAGAAAGAAGGACCGGGAGGCAGACCGGATCTCACGGGTAGAGCAGGACCTATGTCGTGGGAATGGTCACGGCAGATCCTGCAATCGGCAGCGAGTAGTAGAACGAGGGGCAAGGGCGACCATTCCTGCGGTGCGAGATGAGGGCAAAGACACAGGTTTTACCGAGGTTCGGCTCGAGGTAAAGACCTACTCCTGCGAGATTGTATTATGGAGGTGGTACAATGGGCGAGCTCGGAGGCTAGGCGGCGAGTCGTTTGGGTGTATGATGGAACGTATCTCTACTTGCCCTATAGGGAGGTTTATATAGGCTCACCTCCCCTAGGGTTTACATATCTCAACCGATTCAGTTAAAGCTTCGGTACTCGTTTAACCTAATCCGACTGGGCCTATCTACTCGCCTGGGCCTTTAGCTTCCAGTCGCTTGGTTCCTTGCTAGGCTTCAATCTTGCAGGCCCACTCGCCAGTTCTTGGGCCAGTCGGAAATGTCCCGCTGGGTATACCCCGGTAGGCATATCCCCATCAGTAGTCCCCGAGGCCGCCGTCGATTAGGCGTAGGTGGCTGGCGGTCGAGTATCACGGCTTGAGTGGACATCCAAATAATCGTCGTGGGCTCCCATAGAGGAGAAACCAATCATCCAGGTCGCAGTTTTTGGCGTGTCGAGTCGGCAAAACACTGTCATAGTGAGAGGGTCGGCGAGTCGAGTGGCTGAAGTTGGACCGTTAACCGTGGTCAAACTAGCCGTTGGGGTAATCCAACGGTAACTTTTGGCATAATCACCGCGTAGTAATGGCTCCCTGATTTGGCGGGTAACAACCGCTATATAAGAGGAATGACAGCGATCGAGAACCACCTTCTCACCATTTCCTCAAGTGGCGATCACACAGCCTCCCTTCATCGCGATCAAGCCGACACGAAATCCCTCGACCCCAAAGAAATCTCTGCCATGTCCCTCCACCGAGCCGTGGGGTAGATCTAAGTGCAGGCATGGCGGCTTCCTTCGAGGAGGCCGAGATCTTGCGAGCCGGGCTGGCGCATTCCCGTTGAGAGGCGACCTGAATCCAGCGAGAGAGGGAGTTCATCTCCGCTTCACCAGCCATCTTGAATGGGGGCTAGGGTTCCCACATCCTTGTTCTTCCGGCGCCACTACTACTACGGGATCCGACCTTGGTTTGGGTCCCCATGACATCGAGCAGCTCGCCATCTTTGTATGCTCGCGAATGCTACTTGGCTCGGACCCTACTTCCCTATGGCAAGATCTGCTCCACGGACGGATCGGCGAGGAAGCGGCGGCCCAATGCTAACCGCTGGCTTAACCTTCCAAAAGTCGAAGGCTTCATTCTTCGACTGATACGCCGCCAAGGCAGCGGCGACTGGAAGAAATCGTGGTTTACGTAGTCGAGGCGACCGGAGGCGAGGCGGCGATCATGATTCCGCCAATCGGTCGGAAGCCGCCATCTCCAAGTCGGCAAGCTCCCCAACGACCAGCGGATGGTGCGTCGACGAGATGCTCCACCATCCGCGTCAAGAAGAAGGGCCTCGAATTTATAAATCAGAGCAATCGCTGGTTTCGGCTATGTCCCGCTTCTGGCCGGGCGCATGAAAGCACTACATGTACCAAGACATCGGGCGGAAGACTCGACGAAGGCCTGCCTCGAGTGGAAGCTGGAGGACTACATCCCAGCACTAAAGAAAATCACCAGTGTGTACCGACGCACAGTGGGGTCGCTATCATAAGCGCCCAAATTTCAACGGTAATCGCTTCACTTCGCCGCATGATGCAATGCGTCATGGTAATTCTAATTTCATCTTGTATTCATTGCAGCTATTCCAAGTGGTGGAAGGATGGCTCCCACCTTGAGACGATGAGAACTCGAGCTCGTCTGGCTCAGGACTCGGCGAAGTCGCTTCCCGCCAAGGGCGAGGGCCGGAGTGACGAAGCGATGGCGATGGCGAATCCGAAGTCGCCTTTGCTCCGCAAGACCCGTGGGCATCTAACGTGAGCTTGAGGCAAGTAAAAGCCTCGACCGTCATGATGGCGGCGGCGAGCTTCGAAACCACCTCGCACCGCCAAAGCGACTCCATCGAAAAAGAAGAAGAAGGAAAGGAGGAAGGCGCCCGAGGAAGACGAAGACCAACCGGCGAGGCCGGCCTCACGCCACATTGGCGACGGTTCGCGCTCGACGCCCCAAATAGGACGAGGCGCCGCCAACAACAACCGCGTTGGACATGGCCACCATCGAGGTGCCATCAAGGCCGATGCCTCCGCCACTCGCCCTACCGGCCGGGGACGCTTTGTCGCAGCCCGCCTCACAAGGAAGCTCCTGGGAGGCGTTCCGAGGCTCGATCGGCTACCACCGTATTTTGGCTAAAGACGGAGATGGGCCGTGATCAAGATGGGCTTGGAAGATATGCATATTCAGCGAGTTGTTGGATCGGCCTAGTGCGTGGTTGGGCTAAATTGCCGTGTATCTTGTATCATAGTAGGATTCGTGGTTTGTTTAGGTTCTGCTTATGTTTAGGTAAAGATAGAGTTGTAGAGTTATTCCAAAAGTAGAGAGTCTCCGACTATAAATATGTACCTAGGGTTATCGAAAAAGGAGGACAACCGCGTTCACAACAAACACAATCTCGAAAGATCGCCACCCTTGTTCCTAGGGTTTCTTTGGGGTAAGTGCCATGCTGCCTAGATCGCATCTTGCGATCTGGGCGATATCTATTCATTACCTGGTTTTACTCGTCTTGAAGCGTTTTTGATGGCAGTAATACCCATATCATAGATTGTTTGAGGCTAGAATCGGTGCTTTTTCTTTACTATCGTCAGTTATGCTACCTCTAGCTATCTCGCTACCCTTGCACCTTTTTCCGAAGTGCAAGGGTAGCACCTTGCTTGATCTTTATTTAGTCGATTCGATCTGTTATAGTTGTGCCTTGTTCACCAAGGTTTAGTTTGATATCTCGTAATCAGGCCTTACAAGCGGGTTGAACGATCCAAGAATGCATAAAGACGTGGCTTATTCGTTCTAGAGAGGATGTTCCGGTAATTGGCTTTCGTTGGTTATTAGGCCTCTAGGGTTAATATTCTTCATCTTTGCACGTGCAGGCTCAATCACGCGTAGGATGTTCCGATTACGTGGTGAAAACATTAGACTATCGAGATCGATTTAACTTGTAATGATCAAGCAAAACCCCATGTTACCATAAATCGATGCGAGAACCATGGGGCAATCGTTTTAGGAGCCGATTGCTGTGGAAACAGGAGCCGATTTACACGTCGAATTTTACGTATACTTGTTTATCATGCGAAATCAATGAGCAATCCTTCACCTTCGACGGTATAGGTCAGTGGCACGCCTCGAACCAAGCCAGATGTGTGCGGAGCGCTTTGGCGTCGCCCGAGGACCGTGGCCCACCGACAGTCTGGGAGCCTCCCGGCTCTCCGTGTTTGGCCGCTGCTCGGTGGGTTTTGGCAGGCAACACATTCTGCGCCAGTGGGACCTTCAACAACGTCTACATCAACACGTGTGCGATGGAGAACCGATCACGTACAATGATCTGCACGATGAGCACAAGGCCGTACGACGAGATCAAGGCCCTCTTGAGAAGACCTCAGCTCTTTTGAGAGGACCCGTCGCATGGCATCGGTGGAAAGGGTTCTCGGCGCTCTTAATGAGGTGGATCTATGCATTCCTTGAGGCGCACGAGCCCCTCTGACGGAAGTCAACTACATGGTGGCTCATTCTTTGCACCGCCATTCGAGAGCCCGTGAACGCTTTTGGCGGGTTGCGGTCGCAGCGTAGTTGGGAGATCATGAAGCATCAATATTCTCCGTCGGGACCTACTTTAGGGACTCACCAGGAGAAAGACCGCTCAAACCAGGCCACGGCTCCCGTTCGCACTTGCGCTCCAGGCCGCCAGGAGCAGCGGCTTCGTCGTCCAAGGTGAGGCGACCAGTGATTGCCAATTCCTGTTTGAGCCACCTAAGATCCCACACGGATATATATGCGCCTACGTTGGATACCAATAACGACACGCACCAAAGATTACAACCGCAGGAGTTTCTGCCAGAGGAGTGCCGGGACAGGATCTTGAGGCGGTGTACGGAGCAATGATGGCGGGATAGGCCGACAAGGCGTGGCTAGCCAAGTATGCCAGCGACAAGTCATGAGAATTTAACCCCTACGGCTCAAAGTGAACAATCGGCACCATCACGAGGGATCGGTTCCGTGCGAAGAGAAGGACAATCGGCTATTCAAAGCCGTACTAACGAAGTTTGATCTGATTCGCGCCACCCAAGTATAAGCTCACGAGTTCTCAAGGTTCATGGTCAAGGGTCAAGCTCGATCGAGCACATAAGCCGATACACGGCACAACTAGGGATGATTTCGCATCGGATCGGCGCGAAGATTCTTTGCAATCTCATGAGGACCAGCCTTTGGGTGGTACACCTCACTACCGCCTGACTCAATTCATACCTGGAAGCAACTGGAAGAGCAGTTCCACGTCCGGTACCATTCAGAGGCTACTGAGGCTGGCATTGCACCGGCACAGTGCAGAGGCGGAGAAATGTAGCCGAGTACATCCAACCAGGGTGTCAAGAACCGATGTTACTCGCTCGCTTAATCGAGAAGGAAGCGATGAGCTGGCAGATAGGTCTCTCGACCCATCAAGGATCGGCATTCGGTGAGAGTACAACTCATTGGCGCACATGGCACGACCGACGATGTATGAGCAGCGCCACAGAGTTGTACCAAGACAAGTTCAAGCGTCCGATAGGCCTGGTCGATGCGTAAGAGGAAGATCCTACGGGACCAGGAGGCCGTGCCGAGTGGGCTCGGGGCGATCCGTAGCCTACAAATGGGTAAAAATAAGGGCCTGCGAAAGGGTTCGACTTGATGAGCAAAGGCGGCGGATATTTGATTTCTTTGAAGGAGAAGCAAGCGAGGTTACCGAAGGCCACAAAATCCCTACGGCTCGAGAAATGAGCGGAGGCCATCTGCAAGTGGCATCACTCGTTCACCCATACCACCAATGAGTGCAAAGAGCTGCCGCCAAATCCAAATGGCGATCGAGCAAGGCCGTCGATCCTTGGGCGATTCGCCATGAAAGTGGACACAAACCCATTCCCGGCGTCAACATGGTAGAACTCGGTCGCTCCAAGGCGTAAGCTGGATTTCGTTGGCGTTAACATGGCGGTCTGGATACCACCATGACACGCAAGGAGGACGGTGGTCGCCCTCGGGCAAGGAAAGAAAGGAGGCTAGTCCAGCGACCGGCCACAATGATGACGGTACTTAACAAAGAACAAGTGAGGAGAGTGCGATATCGAAACCACATTCTCGCATCTCCTTAACAAGTATGAACGCCCGGATGACCAACGTCGCTGGTAGCGGCGACGAAGGATATGAGCACCTCGCTAGAGGGCCGTCGAAAAGAGAAGGAAGGCGCGGAGCATTGGGATTGTCCTTTCTTCGGTATTGTTGGGCGAGGAATGAGCCGATTGCCTACAATCGACAACTGCCGGAATCGGTCGGCAAAGGAAGACACGAGGCCGATGTCGGTATTCAAGCGTCTAGGGCCTCTTAGCCCCGAGGGCCACAGAGTCCGCTCGAGCAAGGGACCTCGAGGAGCCAAAGGATGGCAAGGCGGAGACAGTATCACCGTCCAAGGTGGTGCCCAGCGGACTCGACACACCGAGCGTAGAGTGCAGCGGCTACGTAACTTAGAGGAAGGCTGAGCGCGATATCTCACGCTTTGAAGAAAGCACGACCTGATCGGCCGTCAAGTAGTGAGGCGTGGAAGCGGAGACCGCCCGACCGGAAGAGTGGCGCCCCAAACCGATAAAAGCCGATGCAAAGACATCGGGCTGCTATGGTGTTAATACTCCGTCGAGTGCGCCAAGAACCGATGAGCTACCCGTGGCACAGTTTGATTGGCCTGACGATCATCTTTGAGAAGCCACGTGAAGGGTTACAAACATCGAAAGCCACATACTGCGAGGTTACATCAATGGGCAACTGTCGATGATGTTGGTGGACACGGGCGGCGATCAACATCATGCCATACTCCATACTCTGACGTTTGGGGCGCTCCTTTGCCGATCGATCAAAACCAGCGTCACGTTGAGCAACTTCAGCGGTCGGTCTTGAACGCAAGGAGTATTGAGCGTGGACTTGACAATGGGCAGGAAAACCCGTACCCGTCATTCTTCGTCGTGGACGGCAAAACACTTGCGGTCTTGCTAGGAAGGGATGGATTCACGCTAATTGCGCATCCGTCCACAATGCATCGATGCACGATCGGTGGGATGGAGGCGAAGTGGAGGTCATCCACGCATGACGATTCTATCGAGATCTCCATAGCTGGCATGAGCGTCGGGAAGCGAAGACCAAGAGCCGATCTCGGAATCAATCTGAGCGGCTGCGGCGTATTGAAGCTACAAAAAGCGGGGTGAGGCTGGTCTTATCCGCGGCCTTACTGAGTAGAAGAGCCCACGATCATCCGTGTGCGGCGATCCTGCGATCGGCCACGAAAATAAAAGCAGCGATCATCGGCAAGCGGCTTATGTAGTCGTAGCGAGAGATGCTACGCCACTGTCAAATAATAAGGTGTAAACCATCCTTGGTGATGCAAACAAAAGGGCGATTCAAGCGATCGACCCAAATTATTTTGTTGTCCTCACCCACGTTTGCCCTGTGTTTAGCGTCGATTTGACAGGTGACGGAAAGCTAGGGTACGGGTTCACGTCAGCTGATGAGCTAGAAGAGATCGACATTGGTCCTGGGGATAAGCCACGACCAACATTTATCAACAGGAAGTTAGAACCGAGTCTGCGGGGCCCGATGATAGCCTGTTGAAACAATATCGAGGCTGCCGCTGGGACTACGAAGATGCAGGTTGGACAGAGCATCATCGAGCATCGGCTCCCGCTCAAAAGGATTTCGCCGTTTCAGCGGAGCACGACAAATGAAGGCGAAATTGGAAGAAGTCAAGAAAGAGGTCGAGAAAATGTTGACGCCAAGTTGATCGGGCCATGCGGTATCTGAATGGATTTCTAGCATCGTGCACAGAGAGAAGAAGGGCGGCCAATGGCGTGTTGCTATAGATTTTCGAGATCTCATGAGCTACCCCAAAGGATGAATATCCGATGCGATGGCGAAACATTGATCAATGCAGAGTTGGTCATAAAATTTTGAGCTTCATGAATGACAATGCTGGGTACAACCAGATCTTCATGGCTCGAAGACATACACAAGACTGCATTGAGTCGAGGTCCGTGGGGTTATTTGAATATGTAGTCATGGCGTTTGGACTGAAAAATGCCGCGCCACGTACCAAGGGCCATGAATTATATTTTCCATGACCTGATCGGCAAATTGGTGAAATCTACATCGATGGCGTGGTGGTCAAGTCTGCGTCGGTATACGGACATAGACGATCTGCGTGTCTGGACCGAACAAGAAAATTCGGCCTACGGATGAATCCAGAAGTGTGCCTTGGGTGGCGGCGGTCAGTTCTTGGGTTTCTTGGTCCATGAGCGGAATTGAGATCGGCTTGAAAAGTCAGGAGGCGATCTGACGATGAAGCCACCCACCACGAAGAAGGCTGCGGTCCCTTATCGGCAAGATCAACCGTCGGAAGATTCATCTCAATCTGTCGGGAAGGATTGAGCCGTTCATGGGACTAGCAAAATCAAATCGACGAGGAATTCACTGGGGCGAGAACAACGAGCCTTTGACGAGATCAAAGAATATTTGACGAAGCCGCCAGTGTTAATTCCACCTCAGCCTGACAGGCCAGTCTACATTTACTTGTCGGTGGCTGACACGTCCATCGCTTCGGTAGTAGTGCAAGTTTATGATGGGCTGGAGCGCGTCGTCTTTTACATAAGCAGGAGGATCTTTGGGCAGAGCGGTACCCGATATCGATAAGTTGTGCCTCTTTGTTTTTCACTGCACCAAGTTGCCACATTTGCTATCGGCGAGATCATCATCATCTGCCGTCGGGGCGTCATAAAGCACATGCTGTCGGCTCCTATGTTAAAAGGCCGACTTGGCAAATGGATGTTTGCATTATCAGAGTTTGACATCCGGTATCAACCTGCGAAAGAAGTTAAGGGGCAGGCGCTGGCCGATCTTATCGCTGAAAGGATCAACACCAACATAGCAGCGCTGTCCATAAGAGTGTGGGCTATGTTTTTCGACGGATCAGTTTGTGACGACGGCTGCGACATCGGCATTTTACTCGTGTCGCCCCGGGGGGCAACATTTTCCTTCTCCATCAGATTGTCTACCTCTTGCACCAACAATGTAACCGAGTACGAGGCGATATGCAAGGGATGGAGTTACTCCTCGAAAACGAGCGAAGCGATGGAAATTTTGGAGACTCCAAGTTGGTGATTTCCCAGCTCACGGAGGACTACAAGTGCGAGGCGAGTCCCTCTTCCCATTATGGCTGCCTTTGCCGTGAGCTGATGGCGCAATTCGATGCGTAAACTTCACTTGGATCCCACGATCGCAGAATAGAGGCGAGCGATCTTGCGAATGGCTTGAGATACAGACGTGGTAGAAGGAGCCGATGTTGAGTACAGTTCACAGGCGATTGGAGAGCCGATATCTTCAATTAATTGAAGGATTGACGGGGGCACCTAAACGGATAAGGTACAAAGCCATGAAATATGTGCTGATCGGCGATGACATGTTTTACAGGACTCTGGAAGGACTATTGCTCAAATGCCTGGGGACAGCCGAGGCCAATCGGCTCCTACATGAGGTACACGAAGGCGCCTGTGGAACTCACCAATCGGCTCATAAGATGAAATGGTTGATCAGGCGATCAGGGTTTTATTGGCCCACCATGCTTGAAGACTGTTTCAACTACTACAAAGGGTGTCAAGCATGTCAGAAATTTGGAAAAATCCAGATGGTACCCGCGTCAGCAATGAACCCCATCATCAAGCCTTGGCCATTCCGAGGTTGGGGCATGGACATGATCGGCAAAATCAATCCTCCATCGAGTAAAGGCCACATGTGGATTCTGGCCATTACTGACTACTTCACTAAATGGGTGGAGGCTGTCCCGATGAAGTCAGTAAATTCGAAGGATGTTATCAATTTTGTGAAAGAACATGTTATCCATAGATTCGGGATTCCCCAAACTATCACGACCGATGGAGGTTCGGTCTTTATTTCTCAGGAGTTTAGAAAGTTTTGCGAGGACATGGGGATTAAGCTGATTAGATCATCTCCATACTATGCTCAAGCTAATGGGCAAGCTGAAGCGTCCAATCAGAGTCTCATTAAGTTGATCAAGAGAAAAGTTGATGAGCACCCAAGACGTTGGCACGAGGTTTTGTCAGAGGCGTTATGGGCTTATCGTATGTCATGCCATGGAGCAATAAAAACCTCACCATACCATCTAGTATATGGACAAGAAGCCGTTCTACCACAGGAAATTACGGTGGATCAAGGCGCGTCACTTTTGGACGATCTAACGGTGAAGAATACGCATGCCGATGGTGGCGATGTAGAGGATTTAACCGAGCTCAGGCTGTGGTCACTCGAGAAAATCAAAGAGAACAAACCTAAAGTAGCTCGTGCATACAACAAGAAAGTGAAGCCAAAGGAGTTCCACGTTGGTGATCTGGTATGGGAAGCTGTGTTGCCCTTGGGGACTAAGGATGCGACATATGGTAAATGGTCTCCAAATTGGCACGGTCCGCAGGGTTGACCAGGTTTTAAGAGGAAAGCGCATACATGCTCGGCGGTTGGATGGCGTAAAGTTCGATGCGATCAACGGCAACATCTCAAGAAATATTTCCCAAGCATGTGGGATGTTGGACAGTAAAAATATGGGGGCCGAGGCTGAAAATCGGCCGAATAAAAATATGGGGGCCGATGCTGAAAATCGGCCGAATAAAAAAAAAACTATAGCCGATGCACGGCCATCGACTCCAGAGGTTCATAGATGTTACAAACAGGTCCACCTTGGCAATCTCGGCTTAGTCATCTTCATCTTTGCTTATCATTAGTCGTTTGTGCGGGGCACGTTTTTCGATAGGCAATGGGAGATTTGGGTCGCCCGTGTTGAGGAAGGTCGCAGGTCATCATTTGAAACCAAGAAGTGGCCGTTGTAATGTGTCCAAGGATGCAACCGAAGGTTGACCCTGTCAACGGTTTTTTTGGGAGAAGCCGATGGGTAGTCATCGGCTCTATGCGGTTTGACTTGTTTGACTGTGTGCATACAGTATGAAGGAAGCCGATACAGCGTCATCGACTTCTGAAGCATCGACTTATTTCGGTTGTCGGCAAAATCGAATCAAAAAGGAACAATAGTTGGGAAACGGATTTCCATTCATTCAAAAGATTGTTGCTTACAGGACGATCGGTTACAAAAGGGGCCTACTGCTGCTACGGCTATTACTATTGATTCCTAATCTAAGCCGAGGTCGTCGTCGCCGCTGTCGTCGCCGCCGTCCTCTTCGCTGTCTTCGGTATTCCCGGCATCGTCCGCTTCTTTTCTTTGAAACCAGCGAGGACCTCTTCGTCCTCGTCGTCATCTTGATCTTATTTGGACCCGTGGCGGAAGCGCTTCGTCGGCGGATACTCGTCGGAGGAGGTGTCCTCCTCGATTCCTCCTCCTCGGCGGAAGAGTCGGCCGTCCCGACCAGGCGTCGTCGCTTTCGCCTCCGGTTCCCGTCGACGAGGCGAGGCTCTCTTCGGCCGTCGATCGAGGCGCATCGTCCTCTGACGGCGAAATCAGTCCTTCGTCCCACCATCGTGGGGTAATCTCTGCCGCCGTGGGCGGGTGCTCTGGCGTCGGCTCTCGGTCGCTAACCGAGTTGGAGGCATGGGAGGACACACCGGAGGAAGCAGAGGAGGCCATGGAGAGAAAGAGGGTTTTTTCGGTGAAGAGGGTTTTTACATCGGAGGAAGATGGGGCTATGACTTCAGCTGATTTAAATAAGGGAATAGTGGACACGGTTCAATGCCATAGCGGTTTCCCAGTTACCTTTGCCAAAATCGTCAAATCACTGCGCGCGAGGAGTTGAGAAGGCAGGGCATCATGATGAAGGGCGTGGCGGTTACATTGCCACGCATTACTCCCCGCAACCCGATACAAAAAAAAAGAGGAGAAGAAGAGGGAAAAACACACAGAGTGGTTTTGGAATTATCATTGCCAAAACCAGGGGGGCATGTGTTACCACCGTATTTTGGCTAAAGACGGAGATGGGCCGTGATCAAGATGGGCTTGGAAGATATGCATATTCAACGAGTTGTTGGATCGGCCTAGTGCGTGGATTTGGGCTAAATTGCCCGTGTATCTTGTATCATAGTAGGATTCGTGTTTGTTTAGGTTCTGTTTATGTTTAGGTAAAGATAGAGTTGTAGAGTTATTCCAAAAGTAGAGAGTCTCCGGACTATAAATATGTACCTAGGGTTATCGAAAAAGGAGGACAACCACGTTCACAACAAACACAATCTCGGCGCATCGCCACCCCTTGTTCCTAGGGTTTCTTTCGGGTAAGTGCCATGCTGCCTAGATCGCATCTTGCGATCTAGGCAGTATCTACTTATTCATTACCTGGTTTTACTCGTACTGAAGCGTTTTTGATGACGAGTAATACCCTTATCATAGATTGTTTGAGGCTAGAATCGGTGCTTTTTCTTTACTATCGTCGAAGTTATGCTACCTCTAGCTATCTCGCTACCCTTGCACCTTTTCCCGAAGTGCAAGGGTAGCACCTTGCTTGATCTTTATTTAGTCGATTCGATCTGTTATAGTTGTGCCTTGTTCACCAAGGTTTAGTTTGATATCTACGTAATCAGGCCTTACAAACGGGTTGAGCGATCCGTAATGCATAAAGCGTGGCTTATTCGTTCTAGAGGATGTTCCGTAATTGGCTTTACGTTGGTTATTAGGCCTCCTCTAGGGTTAATATTCTTCATCTTTTATGCGTACCAGGCTCAATCACGCGTAGGATGTTCCATTCGTGGTGAAAACATTAGACTATCGTAGATCGATTTAACTTGTAATGATCAAGCAAAACCCCATGTTACCATAAATCGATGCGAGAACCATGGGGCAATCGGCTTTAGGAGCCGATTTGCTGAGAAACACAGGAGCCGATTACGGCTCGAATTTTACGTATACTTGTTTATCATGCAGGAAATCAATCGGAGCAATCCTTCACCTTCCTGACCAGGTATAGGTCAGGTGGCACGCCCTCGAACCAAGCCAGGATGTGTGCCGGAGCGTTTGCGGGCCGTCGCCCGAGGGACCAGGGCCCACCAGCAGTCCTGGGAGCCTCCCGGCTCTCCGTGTTGTCAGCCGCTGCTCGCCGGTGGGTTTTGGCAGGCAACAGCGGCCTCAACAACGAAGAAACCGTCCGTGTCTTGGGCACGCGACGTTCTGGAAATGGGGCTCAGCCGCCGACTGGGCCCTGAACTAGAGAAGCCAGCCGGCCTCCGTACGGGACTGCGTTTCATTCCAGTCGCCAAGTGAGTACACTCTCCCTCCTTTGTCTTCCATAGCTGCTCAAATGATATTGCTTACATGATTGTTGAACAGGACCGGGGTGAAGAGGATGGGCCACCCAACCATGGCTAAGGTGCCACCCATCGTTAGTGAGGAGGATCCTTCCCGCAAGAGGAAGGCGGACGAGGTCGTCGTCTCAGCGGATGGCAGCAAGAAGGCCAAGGGTGACGACGTCGTCACGATTTCTGACGACACGGCGGTCGCTCCAGCTGGACCCGTAACGGGGGCAGCGTCTCTGAAGGCGCTCCTTGCACTGGACGGCCGAGCCGACCTCCTTTGGGCGGGTGCCTCTATCACCACCTTCTGCACTTCATCACCAAAGGCGGCCGAGTGGAACTTCGCCCTCGAGCCACGCTCCAGGACGCCGATCTTGAAGTCGACCAACGTCGTGGGCATCGTGGCTCTCCTCGCGTCCGTGGGCGATACAACTCACGGCATGCTTGGTCCAGCCATCCGGTACCTCCGGTCCCGGATCAGGTCGGTGCTTGCAGCGGCTTGATTCTTTAATGTCTTATCTTTATTTTTCGCATCCGGTCCCGAGTGCGCGTGCTGAATTTCAGCGGGTGGGCACTTAAAATTCTTTGAATACCGGTCCCCGATGCGCACTTTGAATTTCAGCGGGTGGGCACTTAAAATTTTTGATCGCTGCCCAGCGCACTCGCTGAATTTCAGCGGGTGGGCACTTGAGAATTCTTGATTGCAGTCCCGATGCGCACTCGCTGAATTTCAGCGGGTGGGCACTTAGGAATGCTTTGACTAACCTTTTGGTGATGTGTGGTCTGCAGCTTGAATCGGTGACCGATTGGCAGCGGCGTGAGCGGAGAAGGAACGCCATCGTCCGGAGGCGAACAAAGGGCTTCAGGCTGTTGCCGCGAGGCGAGGAAGCTTCGCCAGGCTTGTCCTCGGTGGTGGCGGCGGCAATCAGCTTTAAGTGCGGCTGAACAGCGGATCGCCGACCTCGAGCGCGAGCTGCGGGAAGCAAAGGAAGAAGCGAGCTCGGCTGATGGGCGAGCCAAGGCCGCCATTGCAGCCGCCGAAGAGGATCGCAAAGTGTCGGATGCCCTTGTTGCTGGGCTTCAGGACGACCATACGTCGCTTCAATGCTTCATCACGGATCTCGCCCGCCCGTTGATTGGTAAGTGCGTCTGCCTCTTCTAGTAGTTGTGCCTTTTTTGGTGTCCGTCGTATTCATTATTGTCTTCTACTCGCATGTCGCATCATCAATAGCGCGGAAGAGGCGAGCTCGTTCGACGCGCGGCAGTGTGTAAGCATGCTTGTCGACTCGGCAACGTTGTCGGCGACGTGCATCCGTGCCTATCTCCAAGAGATATCGCCCACGGAAGTGATTCCTAGCGACCTCGTTGAGGTGTGGAGGTATTTGGAGAAGGCTCCCGCGGTCGTTGAGTTCATGACGCGGTCGGCGTTTTGGCACGGAGCAGCGACGACACTTAGTCTTGGACTTGCCCACTTCCCCGAGGACTTTGACATCGACGATGTGACGAGTGGCTACCCATCATCGACTGGCGCGGTGGAGCTTTCTGAGGTCCTCAAGTTGCAAGATCGCGCAGCCGCGTACTCGGAGCGTTTATGGGCAATGGGCGACCTCCTTCCGTACCAGGAAACAGTCGTCGTGCCGAACGATCCCGAGCCGCCGCATCGTGATTTCAAGGTCGAGCAGCCCTTCCGCGCGGCGATGGCGGGTGAACTGACGACGTATCCGTCGAACCCGTACATGCCGTTCATCCGCAATCTCCGGGGTGTTGGCGAGTCATCGTCTAAGCCTGCAGAATAGGATAGTTTGCCTTGTGGCGTTAGCAGCAGGTCTGCCACGTAGGCATATTTTGTAATATGATACGATACAACATGCTATCGAATGAGACATCGTGTATATTTTGGTATTTGTCATGTGTTTGTGATTGATTTTTGAACGAGTCCCCGAGCACGTCCGCCCTTTTGTGGGGTTTACCTCGTATGTGATATGTTTGTTAGTTTTGTGTGTTTTGTTATTGTGCGACTAGCGGACTCGAAGAGCGATCGCTAAGCGACTCCCTGAACTCCATGCTTCACCGTTTTCCCTTGCGGACGAGGTCGGGTGACCGAGTCCCCGGCGTGGTACTTGGCTGTTCCCGCGACTCGAGGTGAGTGAGGACTTGGCGCGTTAATTTGGCGCATCACTCCTGCAGACCGTGGGGTCGATCGGCGTGGCGAGTCTGGGCATGCTCTCCTACTTGGCGTTTTCCGGACCGCTCGCGGTGAACTGGTCTGATCCAGTCGGCGTGGTACTTAGCCGTTCGAGTCGCCATGTCGGGATCACGGAGGACCATGGTCGCTGTGAAGCGAGGCAGTTTTCTTGGTTCGTGAAACCGATCGACTCAGCGACTCCAATGGGGCTCCGGGTAGGCGTTTTTATGGACGGTGCACGACCTGAAGTGACTCAGTGCTCTTGCACCGCACTACTTAGCCGTGCCGATCGCTGTACCAAAGGTTGACTTCTACGGTTAGCGTAAAGCTGTCATTACGAGTGCGAGTGGCACAAGACATGGAGAGTAGGCACAATTTGTGGTAACCGTTTCTTTTTATTTCATAACGACCGGAGAATACATATGTGGGGTTCTAAGAGTAGAACTTCCGTAGGAGGTTTACATTCCATGGTTGCTTGATGTCGAGTTCGCCGTCCCCGCGGACGTCGATGAGGTAGTAGGCGTCGTTGCCGAGTACTCGCCCGATGGAGAATGGACCTTCCCACGGAGGGGAGAGCTTATGCATGCCCTTCTTGTCCTGGATGAGGCGTAACACCAGGTCGCCCTCTTGGAAGGTGCGAGTCTTCACCCGCCGGCTGTGGTAGCGGCGGAGTCCCTGCTGGTAGATAGCGGTGCGTGACCGAGCGAGGTCACGTGCTTCGTCGAGTTGGTCGATCCCGTCTTGGCGGGCGAGCTCGTTTGCGGCCTCCGTGTAGTGGACGACCCGCGGCGAGTAGTGCTCGAGGTCGGTGGACATGACTGCTTCAGCGCCGTAGACCATGAAGAAGGGGGTGAACCCTGTCGACCTGTTGACTGAGGTGCGGATACCCCAGATGACAGAGGGCAACTCCTCGACCTAGCACCCGGCGGTGCGCTCGAGTGGTACTTGGAGTCGCGGCTTCAGGCCGTGGAGGATGCTTTGGTTGGCCCGTTCCGCCTGGTCGTTGGATTCCGGGTGGCGGCGCGAGATCGAGCGAATGTGATGCTCTTAGCGAATTCGGCCATGGCTCCTTGGCGAAGTTAGTGCCGTTGTCCGTGATGATCTTGTTTGGGAACCCGTGGCGATATATGAGCTCGCGTAGGAATTTGGTGACGGTCTTCCGTCGCATTTCGAACGGCAGCTTCCACCCACTTTGTGAATTTGTCGACCGCGACTAGCGGTGGGTGTAGCGGAGGGCCTTCTTGAAGGGGCCATGTCCATACCCCACACAAATAATGGCGGTGATGGGGATTGTTTTGGCCTTGAGCTCGGCATGTGCGTCTGGTTGGCGTGCCGGCACCGGCGCACCACGGACAATGTCCACAACATCGGCGTGTCGGTGGGCCAAGAGAAGCCATGTCGCATAGCCTTGGCGACCAGAGAGCGGGCGCGGCGTGGTGGCGCGATCGCGAGTGGATATCGTGGAGGATCTTGCGTCCTTGGCGTGTTGGACGGCGTTGGAACGCCGGTGACAACGCTTATGGAGCTTCGCCGTCGATGATGGTGTAGGACTTGCATCGGCGATCATCCGGCGTCCGTCTCATCTGCGGCGGTGCGGCTTCTAGGTAAGCGATGTAGGGCTTGGTCGATCGTCGGCTCGTTGACAGTGCGACCAGGGCTGCCTACGGTTGAGTGGGACTCGATGTCGATCTCCTTGGAGGCGGTGGCTTGGTGATCGTGTCGAGGAAGACACCGCGGTGGTGCGAGTCGAGCCGACCCGATGCGAGAGTGCGTCGGCCTCCTCGTTCTTCCTGTCGATCCACTCGACGAGTAGCCTGTGAAGTGTCCGCCCAACTTGTCCCGCTTGGCGGTATGCCGCCATGGTGGAGACGGCGTCGCGGTGCCAACAACTTGCCCTGCGGCGAGGTCGGAATCGCCGTAACAGCGTGGCGGTTGACATTCATCTCCTTGGCTGCATGCCGAGTAAGGCCTCGTACTCGGCCATGTTGTTGGTGCAGGGTGTGAAGTCGAGGCGGAAGGGCGTAGCGAGCTTGTCGCCTTTGGTGAAGTTAGCACGATCCTGCGCCTGCGCATCAGCGTTCTTGGAGCTGTCGAAGTGCGAGCTCGATGAATGGAGGTATGGAAGCTTCTCGGCTTTGGGCCTCTTCGATCGGCGATGAAGACCTCTAGGGCCTGCGACTTGATCGCTTTCGGCTCGTATTTGATGTTGTGGACGCCGATCTCGATGGCCCTTGGCGACCCCCCGATCGCCTCACGGTTCTGGATGATGTCTTGCGGTGGTCGAGAAGCGACCGTGATCGGGTGCTCACGAAGTAGTCTGCAGCGCCGCTGAGCTTTGAAGACCGCGTATACCAGCTTTTTGGTACTGGGGGTACCGCGCGACTTCGGTGAGGACCTCGCTGATGTAGTACCGATGCTGTCTGGCTCCTTTCCTTCCTTTGGTCGTTCGGCGACCATGGCCAGCAGCGGCCTCGGAAGCCTCGGCGTAAACCAGCATGGGTTCTTTGTCGGCGAGGCGAGTAGCGGTGCGAGTAGCACCTTCTTGAGGCCTTGCGCGTCGTCCGCCTCCTTGTCCCCTTTGGAAGGTGGGGCTCTTGCGTCGAGCGGTATAGGGGCATCGCCTTTTCGACGGATGAAGCGGCGAGAGCCGCTACTCGCCCGGCTAGTTTCTGGAAGTTGCGCAGGCACTCGGGTTTTCCGAGCCGGGCGATCGTGTCGATCTTCGTGGGGTTCGCCTCGATCCCTCGCTTGGAGACCATGTACCCCAGTAGTTGTCCTGCTGGTACACCGAAGGTGCATTTGCCTGGATTGAGCTTTATCTTGTATTTTCGCAAGTTGGCGAATGTTTCCGCCAGTTCCTGCGAGGTCACCACGCGAGTGGACTTTACGACCACGTCGTCGATGTAGACGTGGATGTTTGCCAATTTGGCTCATGAGGCATTCTTGCATGCACCGCTGGTAGGTCGCCCGGCGTTCTTGAGGCGAAGGTCATGGCGGTGTAGTAGAAGGCTCGAATGGTGTGATGAACGTCTTCTCCTCGTCTCGACAACCATTTTGATCTGGTTGTACCCGGTATCGTCGAGGAAACATAGCGACTCCGAGCCCGCGGTGGAATCGATTATTTGGTCGATCCGCGGGAGGACGAACTGCTCCTTTGGGCAGGCGCTGTTCAGGTTTGTGTAGTCGATACACATCCTCCAGGTCCCGTTCTTCTTCTCGACCAAGACTGGGTTTGCCAGCCACTTGGAGTATTTGATTGGCCGGATGAAGCCTGCAGCGAGTAGACGCTGCACCTCCTCGGCGATTGCTCGGCGACGCTCTTCATTGAAGGGCCACAGCGACTGCTTGACAGGTCGCATTTTGGGGTTGGCGTTTAGCTTGTGCTCAGCGAGCTCCCTAGGGACACTGGGCATGTCAGAGGGATTCCATGCGAAGATGTCCCTGTTCTCACGGAGGAACTCGATGAGCGCGCCTTCCTATGCTGGGCTCATGCCCCGTCGATCACCCGTCTGGTGGAGTCGCACGGGACCAGCTCGGCAGTGCGGGTGTCTTGTCGTGGCCTCGAAGGTTGAGATGTTTGCGCCCTCCGAGTTGGGCTTCTTGAGTATGGTGGGGTCGTCGTTGTTGACCCCGCTCGCGTACTTGGCGAGTTCATCAGCGTGGTTGGTCTCCGCCGTGATGACGGCGTCAGCGAGCTCGACTCCTTTGGCCTTGCACTCGGCGGCCATGTCGGGGTCACCGTTGATGGTGATGACGCCGCACGGCCCGGGGAGCTTCATCGCGTTGTACGCGTAGTGGTGCGCTGCCATGAACTTGGCGAACGCCTGGCGCCCCAGGACGCAGTGGTAGGGGATGTCAAAGGGCACCAGCTCGAAGACGATCCGCTCGGTGCGGAAGTTTGCGGGTGTGCCGAAGGTGACCGGCAGCGTGACCTTGCCGATCGGATACGCCTTCCGACCGGGGACGATGCCGTGGAACATGGTGTGGGTTGTCTCGATCGCCATTGCGGAGCATGATGCTTCAAGGTGTCAAAGTACAAGATGTTGATGGAGCTGCCGCCATCCATCAATGTCTTGGGGAGCGAATCGCCGACCTTGGAAGCTTGACCACCGGCGACTCGACTGGGTACTCGATGCGTGGCGAGTGGTCTTGGCGACTCGGTGATGGGCTGCTCCGAACAGTTGAGGCGGGAACGTCCACAGGCCACCGCGTTGACGGCGACAAATGCGGGCGATGACCTTCTTCGCGCTTGATCTGGCGCTCTGCTTCCCGGCGAAGCGAGTATACTCGACCCTGCGAGTCGGCGCTGTGTTTTTGCTGCTCGGCGCCTTTGCAAGTGGCCCTGACGTACTGGATCTGTAGGGCACCGTCGCCCGTGGCCGTGATGTTGTCGGCTGCTGCTCGACCCGCCACGAGGTTGTCCATCGGGGTGGAGAATAGTGGGAGGCCGTTTGCGTCTCGCTCCCGTGAGGAAACTAATATCCGCGGCTGGTCCCTGGGAGGTGTGCGGTTGGGTGGAGGTGGGGCGCCCATCGCCGTTGATCCTGGCGGGGGCCGGGCGCTTCCTCCTGGTGGCACGTTCTTGTAGATCGCGCGCTCGGCCATGCGGGCCGGGTCTTTTTCGTCGTTGAAGTTCAGGGCGCGCCCCTGAACGGTGGGGTTTAGGCGCGACCTGATCCGCTGCTGGTAGTAGCGCGGCAGCTTCTGCGTCACCGCGGCGAAATTTTTCGCGCTCGGCTTGTTCCTTGCGCACCGCCTCCGCCAGTTTCAGGCGGAGCTCCTCGACCTCCGTTGCCGTGGTGTTAGGAGGGATTGGAGTGGAGAATGGATCCTCCGGCGGATCGGTGCCGGTCGCCATGTAGGTCGCGGCGTGGCGACCGGTTCCGTCGCGGAGGTCGGCGGAGTTCTCCGAGTCGGTCGAAGATCCCGGATGGAGGGTCTCGAAGTCTCCCATGTTGGAGACCTGGGTGATGGAGCCCGGTGAAGCGCGGTGATGGATCCGGCGAGTGGCGGGGCCGAAGTCGGCGTCGTCGTTGAGGGCCGCGTCGTGGCGATGAGTTTTCGCCACGCGTCGGCTGTGGGCGGGTGTACTCGAGGCGGCGATGGATCGTGCGGATCTCTCGAAGAGCCGATCGCGTGGCGGCGACTCGCGGATGCGGTCGACTCCCGAGACGATGGCGCCGGTGAGGCCGAAGAGGCTGATCGTGCCGATCGGCAGGATCACGTTGTGCGTGACGGGTCGCGCCGCCGGGACGTAGCTGCTCGGCAAGATTTGGAGCATCTCGTCGATCGCTATCATGCGGCCGGTGGCGACCGTCTCGTTGATGGGCAGATTGGATGTCGCCGCAGAACACCGGCCAGACTAGCCAGGCCCCACGGTGGGCGCCACTGTCGTGGGAATGGTCACGGCAGATGCTGCAATCGGCAGCGAGTAGTAGAACGAGGGGCAAGGGCGGCCAGCCATATGCGGTGCGAGATAAGGGCAAAGACACAGGGTTTTACCCAGGTTCGCCCCCCGGAGGGTAAAGACCTACTCCTGCTAGATTGTATTATGGAGATGGTACAATGGGCGAGCTCGGCGGCTGGAGTCGGGTGTATGATGGAGCGTATCTCTACTTGCCCTATAGGGAGGTTTATAGGCTCACCTCCCTAGGGTTTACATATCTCAACCGATTTAGTTAAAGCTTGACTGCCGTTTAACCTAAATCCGGGCCTATCTACTCGCCTGGGCCTTCAGCTTCCAGTCGCTTGGTTCCTTGCTGGGCTTCAATTCAGTCGGCGTCTTGCAGGCCCACTCGCCAGTTCTTGGGCCAGTCGGAAACGTCCCGCTGGGTATACCCCGGTAGGCATATCCCCATCAACCTAGCTGATCTGAAGAACCTCATGCATGAAATTAGCCAAAGGCCGCCATCGTCAACTCAC
Organism: Avena longiglumis; assembly: GCA_030063025.1. Lineage (NCBI taxonomy): Eukaryota > Viridiplantae > Streptophyta > Magnoliopsida > Poales > Poaceae > Avena > Avena longiglumis. Next base: position 27,821,651 of record CP125974.1, read on the forward strand.
CCGCGGTCTGATGATCCTGCATTGGATCTTAGCCAACGGAGAAGCAGCGTGGCTTCCACGGAGGGGTCCGTGCAGATGATCAAGCACTGCTGGATGATGCACCGGCTCCTCACTACCCCGTGGATGATGTTAGAGAGATGGCACAATGTGAGCTACATCAGCCAATGAACAACCTGTCCTTCAAGGTGGCGATCGGCACTGCTTTACCTTGTCTACCTGGAGCACTCCACCATTCACTTCCGATTCCACCAGGCTATGCTCGTGTCACGGTGGATGACATGGTGGAGGTTTTTGCGGACCTAGAGATTGAAATCGCTATGCCTGAAGGCCTTACGAAACTAGGAGATGTCAAGCGCAACATCATTCTATGGAATAAGAAGTACATCAAGTTTCCAGGCTCGACGCCAAGGCCACCGACTCCAAGGAATCCAAATCCACCCCGCATCGAATATCGTCAACCTCCAAGTCCACCCCAACCCGATTATCACCAACCTCCAAGTCCACCCCAATCCGATTATCGCCAACCTCCAAGTCCACCCCGCCCCGCTGACGATCGCCGCAGCAAGAGTACATCAACTCGATCTCCGCCTCCGCCTCCGTGCAATACTACTACCTCGTCAAAGAAACGGAAGTTCGACGGTCCCCCGCGCCCCACATCGAAGAAAGGTCAAACGCCGAAGATAGTCGATATTCCGCCGGCTCTTCCAAAGAGACCTTATGACAAGACCGACGAGGAAACTAACGCGGATGTGGCTGCCCAAGTTAAGGCGCATTTTGCACCCAAAAAGCCTGAGCCAAAGCCGGTATATAACGAAAAAACAAAAAAGTGGGCTAAGTCCTTTCTTGAGCAACCATCCCAGATATTGATGAATCTGGAATCAGACTATGACCGGGAGATTATTAAGCAAGCACAGAAGAAAAAAATCACCGGTGCAAAAAGCGGGAAGCAAGTTGCCCAGCTCGGAGCACAGAAGAATCAATCGGTCGCCCCGCTCAAAGTCATTTCAGACCTCGACAAGGCCTTCGGAGCTGAAATGGATATGAGGATGCAAATAATGGACCCTAGAGCCCGTAATAATGCTGCACTTATGGGAATCACTGTATCGGAGGCGACATGAAAACAATGCTTCATAAGTAATTTCAATCATTATCGCATTATATCGTCCTCTTTCATTCATTTCCTGATATCAAGTAACTAATAACTCCTTTGTTCATTTTCTTTGTCGAGCAGGTGTTGGACACGGTTTAGACAGAAAATACCAGGTCCATTCAAAGAGGAGCTAACTTACAAAATGGCGAAGAGTTTACAACAGCCACCGGGAACTAATTTATGTGGATAATACGTCTGGGAGTACATCCGAGAGTTGACCAGTGAGCGGAAAGTTGACTCACATTATATTTATGATTTGCGGGAGAAACTAGAGCCAGACCAGCGCATAAGAGCAATTCAAGAGGAGCTGGCGGGATTTATGATGAAGGAAGTTCTTGATGTACATGGAGAGCATTATGCGGATGACGTGGAACTCGATTTGCCTTAGTCATCGCCATGTAGCTCATATGATATATTTATTCATCAATGACCATGTAATTTCAAAACATTTCTTCCTTTTGATATGATTGATTATATGTATGCTTGCAAGGGATCGATCTTATATAAATGCATCGACGTGTAGTGTGTATGTAGTAGCGTATACTATGTCTACTGAAATATATGTTATAGTGAAACACAAAACGAAAAAGGAACAAAATGGCAAAAAAAAAAAGGAAATACACAATCTCTGCCGCGGCAGAGAAATGTGGTGTTTCTCTGCCGCGGCAGGAAACCTTTTAGTCCCGGGTGGTGTTACAGCCCGGGACTAGAAAATTCCGCCCCCAGCTAAAACCACGTGGCTGTTATCGATCGCCGCGTTGTGAGCGGGACTAGGGGACGGGGTGCTCTAGTCCCATTTTCGCAGTCCCGGGCCCAAAACCGGGACTAGAGCCCGTTGCGGCCCGGGACTGAAGGCCCTTTTTCCACCAGTGCTAGTATATCGTGATGTGCTGCCCACAAATTTTATCTCTTTTAAAACATTACACATGACTGTGCTTATCATTATCTTTATCTCACATGATGTACATCTACAGGTGAATCTTCAACCCTGGCATATCTCCATCCATTGAAACAATCCACGATAAGAAGTAAACTAGAAAGGTCTGGTAAATGAAGGTAGAACGAACGAACAAAGTCTTATATATGTGTCCTTATTTAATTTCTTTTAGCATTATTTCTCAAGGTTCGATTAAACCTAGGTCTACTAGGAAAAAAGCTACTATATTGCATCTGTGAATCAGGATCGAAGGTATCATAGGTTTACCGCGAAAACGGTGGAAGATGAAACAGCTCGACCAATAAAATGTCGAACTAAGAGGTGTTTGGAATGGTCGACATAAAAAGTGGTCACGAAAACCGCTTAGAAAAAAATCTGCGAGTTTCAAAAAAGTCATGACCCGTGAAAGTTGAAACTAAGAAAACATAAAAAAAATGTGAAGTCGGGTATGTTATTTCCTCTACGTTCTGCGTTCTTATCTCTCTCTCTAGCACATTGAATTCCAAAATATTGAACAATTGAACGGTCGCCTAAGAGTTTAACGATTGGGATGTACAACCTGATAGAAAAATATTAGCAAACTAATATCTGTGATAAAAAGACGCAGCAAGACGAAACCGTGTAGAGGGGAACGCCTCTATACCGAGGATCCAAAATTCGAAGAACGAGATGCGATGAGGTCATGCGGAAAAGAACAAATAACGTGTATAAGTGGGCATGTGCGGAACCTACGTTAACGTCATAGAAAGATAACATAATTCAAAAAAGGAGACACGTTGAGGTTACGCAGACAGAAAAAATAGGTGTGAACCTATCACGTTAGAAAAAATGCGAGAACTAAGACCGTTTATACCGATTGAGAAATGGAAGATGTCATATGACTTCCTGCTTGCGCGGCGTGTCCTCAATGACTATGAGAAACGCTCTCCTGCCCGATGCGATGAAGCTATGGAAACTCTAGCGGGCGTGTGTGGGACTTATCTAAAACGAATGTCCACGACATGTTTTCGGAAAAACGCGTATGACTTCAGTGGATGATAGACAGTTCCTCGCATCTTCGGTGTCCACTGCGCGACTGGCACACAATAAATTGGCGATGCAAACATGCCGCAGACAGAATTTGGATCGTTGTTCGGCCTGTCTAGACAGACTTGACTTGCTTCACCCCTGTTTCATCTAGAAGTTTAGTCCCACCTCGACAACTTGAAACTGTTTCCATCGTCTTATATACCAAAATTTGATTCTCAATCAACTGTATTTTGGTCAAACCTTTAGGGTCTCTGAGTCCTAAGGGTCTCCGAGTTCTAAGGGATAGACGAACACTCTAGTTTTTGTTGTTCATTCTGATGGAATTCTACATCCGCTTTTATTATGTAATTTGCCCATATGATGTGTTATCTACAGAATGCTTACAATTCCTGAGCAAATGCTGCATATGTATTTTTTAGATTCAACCTTTTAGCTCTCTTAGACTGTCTTATGCAGATGTGATACTATATATCAATACGACTTACAGCCCATGCAGTGACTATTGCATGGTTTTAGGACCGATCATATGATCAAGCGAGTTTCCTACTGTTAGAACGCTTTCAAAGCCGCTTCACAACGATGCACTACAACCATACATGTAGTTAGGACGTTTGGACATCAAATAACTTTCTCATCAAACGAATTCCATGCTAGTCACGCCCCGGGGCGCAGAGAGAAGTCTAGTTAATCATAATGGGAAGATCAAGCACTGAATGGAGGAGATCCAGGACGATCAAGGGGAGGCGGCGGTCAAGGGGGAACTCTGGCGCGCCAACCCATCTCCCCCTCCGATCCTCCTGTGCTCCTATATAAAGGCAGGGAGTGGAAGCCTCCAAACAATCACACTAGAATGCCCTTGGCGGCCTCCCTCCATCCGGCGTCTCCTTCTCTACATACTAGCCGCGGAAGTTGCTCCGTTGATCCGTCATTTCCAACCCCTGAATGGCGAAGCTCTGCCTAAACAACATTACTAGACACATGGATAACTTCAGAGGGATCATACCTTTGATCCTACATCGAGCGCATCACAAACTCCTTCATCGATGAATAAATATCCGCTACAATGTTGGTGAGTACTAGATCTTATATATCTCATGTTTTCTTGCATAGCTTGATCTTGGTGTGTTCGTAGTACTGAAATTTTTTAAAATCCCTATGCAAAACCCAACAAATACTTCTACTCAAATTCCACTCTCTACGCACTCAAAATTCCCCTAATACCATCTTACATCGCGTCTCTACAATCCGGAGTGAAGATAATTGAACACTTGCATGATTTATCAGTTGGCTCGTTGCTGCACTATATGGCTCTATGACATGCTCGACTAAATCCACTTGCACTCATTCAATCTTAAAGAATAACATTGTATCATTTACGAATAAAAGGAGGGACATTCTGAGCACCCTAATTATCATTTCATAAGGAAATTCCACATGTAGAAGTCTCTGATAGCAACAAGGCAGAGAGACCATCAACAACTAATAGAAACAAGAACATATACAAACTAATAGAAACAATAACATATACAAACGACCACTTTGTCTAAGATCTCGTGGGGAGAACTCTTTAATAGAGATCCATTAAATTTTATAGAGTACCTCACCATGGTAACACATAACATTATAGATTGTATCAACCGTCAAGCAAATACCATCTTATATGCATCACCTCCTCTAGAAAAAATCCATCAACATGATCATATGCTTTCGATAAGTCCAACTTATGAGCATAGAAAGCCTTCTATGAAGAAACACCATGCTCTATATAGTGTAAATGCTCAAAAACTAACAATGCATTATCCACAATGATACATCACATAACAAATGCGCTTTGATTTTCTCACATAGTATCTACAATGATAGGTTTTAACCGATTCACCAAGCACATGTATATTATCTCATATAAGACATTCCACATGCTTATCAGCCTAAAATATTTGAGTTCCCCGGGCTTGTCCACCTTTGGATAAACACTATAGAGGTATCATTTATGCCAACCGATCGACATCTGACCCGTATCAAAGAACTTCAATACAACTTGAATAATTTCCTATTGGAGCATTCCCCAATTCCATGTATAGTGATGTGCAGGAAATCCATCAGCGTGAGGCGTCTTAAGTGGACCAATCTAGAAAATTGCATTGAAATCTCCTCCTATGAGAATGAGTTGCAGAGACTCTCATTCATGTCCTCCGATATAATAATCTCAACAAAAAAGTTAACTAACAAAGTCGGCTATGTGGACAGGTCACATGTGTAGACAGGATCGAATAAGACGTGACCGTCCTCTTCATCTCACTAGGGGTATCATGAACCACACCATATTGATCTATATATAAGTGATGCAATTCTATTTTTCCAAGAACGCCAAACCATCTTCTAATAAAATAATTTGTTGTTGCAGTCTCCTTCCTTCATCCAGGGTACACGAGCCAAAATGTTTCCTCTCTCTATATAGCAGTTCATTAGCATCCAAGATGGACCGAATTTACTACATATGAGCATTTTTTTATATCAATCTTCCAGCCTGCAACTTATGCGAGATAACACCAACGAGAAATTTCCAAATTGCATGCAACACATCCATCAGCTTCTTCAAAGATTCATTGGTATCACCAAGGCCAGCTCTCGGCCCTTGAACCTGCCAGGTGTTGGCCTTGACCTCATGTAACGAATGTTTGCCCTCCCACATGATTACATATCGTTTGCATTTATAGTTTGGTACATGTATACTCTCCCGGTCTAATTTAACCAAAAGTTGACAATTGTCATAGCAAGGCTTGATCAAAGGCTTGTTTTACTGTACCTTTTACTACTCTTGGTCTAGGGAGTAGTATAAATTGCATCCAACAGATTATATGTGTGGGCATTTTAGACTTTTTCATAGCGCACTGGGTCTTTGTTTTTTCTATTGCTCATGGCCGGCAGAATGAAGCGCAGCTGACTCGCTCCCTTCGTCAACAGCACAAGCTGCGGCCGCTCATTGACTCGCCATTCGGCTCCGCCGCCAACAACTTAACAAGCGCTTCAGGCTCCCTTCGGTGCAGCCTTGCCCCTGAAGCTAGACATGGGATACATGGTCGAGGCTGACCAACTTGTGTCGCGCCATGCAGCAGCGGATGTAGAGCCCCTACTTCTCCTAACCGGCGACAACGAACGGCAACCCTGGCGGCACCGGATACTCACTACAGGAATGGCCAGATGCGCCGACGGCCGTCCGCTACACCGACGGCCAAACGTCGGGGCCGTCGGCGTAGCACCGCATCAGGCCAGCCCAACTGGCCAGCCCTCGGCGTAGCCAAGCCGTCGGTGTAGTATACACTACACCGACGGTCACCCTCGGCGTAGCGGCGGCCCTAGGCGTAGCAAGCGGACGCGTGGCACATGCCGGCCAGCACAGACGGCGCGCTAACGGTGCCGTCGGTTAGGCCGACGGTGACCCTCGGCATAGCATACGCCGACGACCACCCTCGGCGTACCAGCAACGTACGCCGACGGTCACCCTCGGCGTAGCCTTCTTTATTTTTCATATATTTTGTATTTGCATCAATTATTTATATATATTTTTATTAATTGGATAATTTCGTACCCTCTGAATAGTAGTCTACACGTTCACATGAAATGTCGTTGCGAATCTTCTCACACCCCGAGAAATTTCTATATGTTTGTAAGTGTTATTATCGCATGTGGTTCTCAATAGCACTCACCACGACCACATGAAGTGCTTGCATGTGTCCCCTCTCGCATGCATGCGCTCTAACCTAGAGGCGAAGGTTCCGTACCCGTATAAGGGGGGAATCTCCCCGTCGAGGTGAAACCGGGTAGGATAGTGCCCCAACTTGTGAACCAACATGGTTTGCCATCACCCTATGACCTAAACAAACAGAAAACAAGAGAGAGCTACGCCGGGCTACCCCTGTCAGAGGAACGTCTAGGGGGGTAGACGATCAGTGCCAGAGATCGGGCTTTGTGGGAGGAACACCACGAGAACATTGAAATGAGATGAAAACTTGCATGTGCCCCTAGCATATGTGTGTGGGTGTGGTGAGAGGTTGGTATATATAGGTGCTTGCATGTGTCCCCCCTCGCATGCATGCGCTCTAACCTAGAGGCGAAGGTTCCGGACCCGTATAAGGGGGAATCTCCCCGTCGAGGTGAAACCGGGTAGGACAGTGCCCCAACTTGTGAACCAACATGGTTTTACAGCACCCTATGACCTAAACAAACACAAAACAAGAGAGAGCTACGCCGGGCTACCCCTGGCAGAGGAACGTCTAGGGGGGTAGATGATCCGAGTGTGCACAGATCAGGGTTTCGCCGGAGGAAGACCACGAGAACATTGGAATGAGATGAAAACTTGCATGTGCCCCTAGCATATGTGTGTGAGTGTCGTGAGAGGTTGGTATAGGTGCTTGCATGTGTCCCCCCTCGCATGCATGCGCTCTAACCTAGAGGCGAAGGTTCCGTACCCGTATAAGGGGGAATCTCCCCGTCGAGGTGAAACCGGGTAGGATAGTGCCCCAACTTGTGAACCAACATGGTTTTACATCACCCTATGACCTAAACAAACACAAAACAAGAGAGAGCTACGCCGGGCTACCCCTGTCAGAGGAACGTCTAGGGGGGTAGACGATCCGAGTGTGCATAGAGATCAGGGTTTCGCCGGAGGAAGACCACGAGAACATTGGAATGAGATGAAAACTTGCATGTGACCCTAGCATATGTGTGTGGGTGTGGTGAGAGGTTGGTATATATAGGTGCTTGCATGTGTCCCCCCTCGCATGCATGCGCTCTAACCTAGAGGCGAAGGTTCCGTACCCGTATAAGGGGGTAATGTCCCCGTCGAGGTGAAACCGGGTAGGATAGTGCCCCAACTTGTGAACCAACATGGTTTTACATCACACTATGACCTAAACAAACTCAAAACAATAGAGAGCTATGCCGGGCTACCCCTGTCAGAGGAACGTCTAGGGGGGTAGACGATCCGAGTGTGCCGCGAGATCGAGTTTCGGGAGGAAGACCACGAGAACTGTGGAATGAGATGAAAACTTGCATGTGCCCCTAGCATATGTGTGTGGGTGTGGTGAGAGGTTGGTACATATAGGTGCTTGCATGTGTCCCCCCTCGCATGCATGCGCTCTAACCTAGGCGAAGGTTCCAGACAGTATAAGGGGTAATCTCCCCGTCGAGGTGAAACCGGGTAGGATAGTGCCCCAACTTGTGAACCAATATGGTTTTACATCACCCTATGACCTAAACAAACACAAAACAAGAGAGAGCTACGCAGCTACCTGTCGGAGGAACGTCTAGGGGGTAGCGATCCGAAAAGTCTTGCCAGAGATCGAGGATTTGGGAGGAAGACCACGAGAACATTGGAATGAGATGAAAACTTGCATGTGACCCTAGCATATGTGTGTGAGTGTGGTGAGAGGTTGGTATATATAGGTGCTTGCATGTGTCCCCCCTCGCATGCATGCGCTCTGTGGCATCCCGCAAAAACACTACTAGAAAATCGCGTTGAATTTGTGCATTGCATCATCCTGACCGCATGCTCATGTAATCACGCCACCTTGCATTTGAGCATAGTCATCGTCTTGCATTTGCTTGCATCAAACTATTTCCGGAGAAACCTAATTTGTTTTCCAAACGCCCCGTCTTTAATTCAAAACCAAAACCGAATTGGCGGAATATTTTGTTTATGCGCTATCGGTTTGCAAGCGGTGAATTTGAAATTAAATAAAATATTTCATTATTTTAGTGGCGATCGAGCAGGCCGATTCGACCGACGACCACCCAGAAATTTAAGCGGCCCATAATCCCTAGTCTACCCAACCTAATCTACCCAATCAGCCACCTCACCCCCACCAATAATCTCTGCCACCTCTCCCCAAATCCCCACCACTAGGAAGCTGCCACCTAACCCAGCCACTCCCTCTCTCTCCTCTCTCTTCCCCCCCTGGCCCCACACCCCCCCCTCACCCCTGCACACACCCACGCCCGCCACACACCCCACACCGCACCCACCACCACGCCTCGCCCCACGCCCACAGTCCGCTTTGGGTCCAACCGCCTGACCCACCCGCCGTAACCACTCCCTTCCCGAACCAAGCGCACCACCCCAAGTCCCCTCGATCCCCTCATCTCACGCGCTCCGGCAGCCTGCCTCCTCCCCTCCTCCGGAGCTCCTCCTCGCCTCCCTTGCCCAGCCAGCCGCCTCAGCTGCCTCTGCCAGTCGCCTCACCTCGTCCCGCCTCCTTCCTCCTCACGTGTGCCATGCAGCACCTCCTTCCCCGTCTCCGGCCACCAGTGCTCCCGCCGCTCGACCTCGCCTACCACCACGTCTGCGCCCTCTCCGGCCTTGCGCCCGCTCGCCGCCTGCCCGGCAAGCCGCCCTCTCTCTCGACTGCGTCTCCTCCCCAGCGCCGCCGCCCGCGGCAGCGCCCCTCCGCCGTACCTCCTCGCCCCGCCTCCGGCCACCCGCCTCATGGGCGCCCAGCGACGGTCTCCCACCGCCACCCTAGGCGCCGCCTGCGTCACCGCTCCTCCGCTCAGCCCCGCTGCCGCGTCCCCTCTTGGCCGCCCTCCACCGTCCGCTGCCCGCCTCTGCAAGCCGCCGGCCGGCGCCCTCGCCCTCTCGGCGTCCTCCGCCCAGCGTGCCCCGACCCCGCATCCTCTCTCCGGCGACCTTCTCCGTACGCCGCCCGACGGACCCAGCGGCCCGCCTTCTCGCGCCGCCAGGCCTCCTCCTTCCGCCCGGTCCGGCGCCTCGGCCCGCGCCTCCTCCACTCGTCCCGGTCCTCGCGCCTCTACTGGCGAGCCTGCGCCGTCTGTGCCCAGCCTGCCGCGGCCACGCCACCATCGGCGTCGGCCTCCGCGCCCGTTTGTCTTGCAGCACCGTCAGGCCCACCCCTTGGCTCATGTTGTTTCTAACGAATCAACACAGGTGAGAGTGGTACTGTATGTACCTGTGAACATTTGATCGCCCTGAGATCTGTCCAGTGGTGCACTGATGTGTTGTTGTTGCTATGGCTGTGTACAACCCCAAAAACAACCGGTGCCTGATCGTGGTCGACCACAAGTTTTGCTACATGGATCCGAAGATCGATATCACCGAATACCAAGACCCCATAACGCCAAGGACTTCACCCCGAATGCCAGAACCGACCCGATACGCGGACCCGACAAGTTCTTCTCGTGCGACAAGATCATCGACAGGGAACCCGAAGACCACATGTGTGACAAGTAATCCCTCGAGGACGCCGAGTACCTCACCCCGGACACCGACACCCTGGACGGCAAGTTCTTCCCCGGAAGCATCGACGCTCGTGCGACAAGATCTTATACGCCGATCCGACGACCCTAACCCCGGAGTCCGAGAACGACCCCGCCGAACCCCGAACCCCGGAACCCCAAGATTGTCGAACCCTAATGTGTGAACCCCTTCCCGAAACCCTATTTTATAATATAATACAATTTTTGCATATTAAATCATTCATCTCGCATGCATATCATGTGGTTTGGGGGCCTTATGCCGATTCACCTAATAATTAAATAAGGGGCCCATATGCGGGCAAATCTAGCCTTATATTGGCCTCATTTAAATCTGTGCATCGAATCGGTGTCCACTGTTGCCATGTTAATACAACATTTGAATTGCGGGGTAGCTAAACAACATGAACCACCTAATTAATTTTCGGGACCCCGGTTCCACCTAATATGACCTAATTGCATCGCACCTTTGCCATGTCATGCATCATACATGCATCATGCCCGATCTTCTGCCGTAGCATTAAATATTGCATCCGGTGTTTCTTCTAGTGTTTTGCGTCTTCGCGGATAAGGTCGTTGAGTTGATGTGAGCTTCGCCCCGATCTTCGGATGAACCTTCGGCAATGTTTTCAGGCGAGCATCTCCCCCTTTCTACCTATCTTACTTTATAGTATTTATTTCCCTCCTGTTGATCTATTGCTATCTGTGTTGCGATGCTCTAGTTTTCGTACCCGTGATATCCCTTGCAGCCTTATATTGCCCTGGACACCTCCTATTACCTGTTGTTTGGTAGATAGTTGGACTTGCGCGTCGTAGTCGCTTGCTCAAGTGCTGTTGCGTGTTGTCAAGTGCCACAGTTGTTGGAGAATTGCCGCCTGTTTGATGTTGGAGATTATCATGGCTTTACTTACCGTTCACTTTATTTCCTGTTTAACAACTAAAATTGAAGTAAGCAGAGGCATCGGTGGGTGATAGATAATATTTGGTTTTCCGAACGCCCACTTGTGTCCCGTAGGACCCCGAGTACTTGATACCTGTTCCTTGTTTTATCGCGCTATCCACATCCGGGAGGTATATGGGACCCCCACAGGCGTAGCTTGATTCAATCTTATTTCTTGGGGCCACAAACTAGTTTGAGGTTTTATTTACGATCTGCTTATGCCATGCTACTTCTATTTACGATTGTGCGAGGCACCTGTCTTTTAGGTAAGCGGAGTGTTTTCGCGGTATCGACAAGCCCAGCCACACTTTCGGGTTCCCAGTCGTTTACAGCCATTGACGCAAACCTTGAGTCCGTCTCGGAGCTAGCTTACTTCGTTGCGGGTCTACTCAATGGGGTGGCCCCCTGAAATATTTCTGAATCCTGTGATGTTGATTTGGTTTTTCCGAGGTTGATCGAGCGTGTGTTGCTATTGGTGCACCCCGGCCGGGTAAAACTTTCTGAAAGCCGTGTCCGCGGTTATGGACGACTTGGAGCACAGTATCTCGACCATAGAAAAGCATAACTAAAGTAGTACTATAAATTTGACTTATAATGACTAGTAATCAACTTCACTATAATGGAATGGCTAACTAATACTGCTCACAATTGCTTGTTTTGGGTGTCGCTTGCGACCATTGCACCTGACTAGTAAGTATTGCAACTACAACGGAATGGCTAAATAAAAGTACCAACAACTGCTGGGTTTTGGGTTATCTCATGCTAATTGTATCTGATTAGTAAGTGTTGCTACTATAACGGAATGGTTAACTAAAAGTGCCCACTGCTTACTTTATCAGGACGATTATCTAAACCTGACTAGTTAAGTGCCGCAACTATAACTGAATAAGTAAAACTGCCAACTGCGTGAGTTCCTTGGTTGACTTCCTCGTTGGTCTCGAGGGGGAAACGCCAGGATGGGTTTGTTTGATGATAGTATCAGGTTGGATCCGAATAGTTCTTCCTTACCCCTCTCTGATAGCCGCCAGTTGTATCGAGTCTCTATAGGTGGTTTAGTGCATGCTACCGCTGCCGCTTCAGTCCACCATACCTATGTAGGCGAGGACCGCCGAATTCTAGCCTCGCTGTCTTGGCCTTAATCTTGACGCCTCTTTTCCTTTGCCCTTTGTCGGCACCCTTTTGTTAAGCAGGTTTTGAGATCGACGTTAGCGGGTTACCCTTCCGGCTTGGCCTCGGAGTTATGGGCGCCATTGGTTATTCTTGTGGCTCTTAGCCCATTTGCATCTTGTCCGTAGCGGACGCTCTGTCGCTTTCAAGGTGATTTGGATCTTTGTATATTACATCTGTATTCTTGACTCGTGAGTCATTGTATATATATGTTACGTGGGTCCCATCGAGGACTGTTGTGTAATGTTATTACCGTTTTCCACCCGCGCAAGTGCTGGTGGCACCTTTGAATCGTTTCTATGCGGGTTTGGCGGGTTTTCGCTAAAACTTGCATAGGTCCGATCGAGGGTGTCTGAGTGGTATCGAGCTCGGCGATTCGATACCCACAAGTCCAGCCTGTAGGATAACCTAGCTAACGGCCGAAGTAGAGTGTCAAAACTATTTTTGAAAAATCGGTTGGATAGCTCTAGTTAGGTCTGATTTTACTCCTTACCCCTCTGCTATTCTCCTCTTATCTCTACGCGTTTTGGATCCGCTCTCTTCTCTCTCTTCGAGTCCAGGAATTCTCGTGGTTGGGTTTCCGTCGTACCTTCAGGGTTCGTTTCCTCCTTTGGTAACGGTGATGCTACGTCCGATGTTCATGCTGCCCGAGGAATCCTTCGTCTGCGGTACCATTCTTTGTTCCTTGTTTGTGCCTTCCGGTGTTTTCCGACGCGACGACATCATCTACGCCAGATCCGATGCAGAGTCTGCATCCCTCCTTTGTTTCCGAACCTCGTTTGTCGAGATCTTCAGTCTGGTTCCGAGAGTTGGTTGCATAATCCGCCTATTCGTGTGCAGAGTAATGATTTGGGTGCGCGATGGACTGATCACCATCCGACTACTCTTATCATTCGCCCTTGTACATCGAATCAGTGGATCCAGCAATTTTACTCCGTCCACGGAAGCTAGAGGTGGCTTTATTTGTTGATGCCTCTACCTTTGATCACGGACAACGACCTCTTGTTAGTGGTGTCGCGAGGATCTACACGAAGCGAGAAGATTCAGATCGCCGACCTTCCTCCCAGTACCATGAGGCGGATCTCGAGGGCGAGATCCATTGTTAGTGGTGTCGAATTGTGGCATCCCGCAAAACCACTACTAGAAAATCGCGTTGAATTTGTGCATTGCATCATCCTGACCGCATGCTCATGTCATCACGCCACCTTGCATTTGAGCATAGTCATCGTCTTGCATTTGCTTGCATCAAACTATTTCCGAAAAAACCTAATTTGTTTTCCAAACGCCCCGTCTTTAATTCAAAACCAAAACCCGGGTCGCCGGAATATTTTGTTTGTCTGCTATCGGTTTGCAAACGGTGCATTTGAAATTAAATAAAATATTTCATTATTTTAGTGGGGGCAGTCGAACGGGCCGATTCGACCCGAACGACCACCCCCAGAAATTTAAACGGCCCACCCATAATCCCTAGTCTACCCAACCTAATCTACCCACCCAATCAGCCACCTCACCCCCACCAATAATCTCTCGCCACCTCACCTCTCCCCAAATCCCCACCACTAGGAAGCTGCCACCTAACCCATCCACTCCCTCTCTCTCTCTCTCCTCTCTCTTCCCCCCTGGCCCCACACCACTCCCTCACACACGCACACACGCACGCCAGCCACACACCCCACACAGCACACAACACCACGCCTCGCCCCACGCCCACCTGGTCCGCCTGGGTCCCACCGCCCTGGACCCACCCGCTCAGAACCACTCCCCTTCCCCGAACCGCACGCACCCACCCCGCGTCCCCCTCGATCCCCTCATCTCACGCGCGCTCCCGCTTGGCCACCGCCTGCCTCCTCCCTCCTCGCCGGAGCTCCCTCCTCCGCTCGCCTCCGCCCAGCCCGCGCGCCGCCTTCCCCTCGCCGCCTCTGCCGGCGTCGCCCTCACCTCGTCCCCGCCCCCTCCAGTTCCTCCTCCCGTCAGCGCCGCGACACCTCCTTCCTCCGTCTCGCCACCTGTGCCACGCCCGCTCCGCCTCGCCCTACCCTGCCACGTCTGCGCCCTCTCCGGCCGCTGGCGCCGCCCGCCCGGCGAGCCGCCTCTCCGACCGCGTCTCCTCCCAGGCGCCAGGCAGGCAGCCGAGCGCCTCCCGCCGTACCTCCTCGCCCGCCCGCCTCGGCCACCCCGCCTCGCCCGGCGCCCGCCGACGGTCTCCACCTCGCCAACCCCAGCGCCCGCCGCCCGCGTCCTCCTCGCTCCGAGCCCGCCTGCGTCCCTCTTGGCCCTCCGTCGCACTTCGCCTCGCAAGCCCGCCGGCCGCGCCCTCGCCCTCTCCGGTCGTCCTCGGCCCAGCGCCCGACCCCGCATCCTCTCCGCGACCTTCTCGTGTCCGCCGCTGACCCCAGCGGCCCGCCTTCAGCGCCCAGGCCTCTCCTCCTTCCGCCGGTCCCGGCGCCTCGGCCGCGCCTCCCGCTCGCCCTCGTCCCGTCTCGCGCCTCTGGCGAGCCTGCGTCCGTCTGCCCGAGCCCTGCCGCGACCACGCCACCATCCCAGCGTCAGCCTCCGTCTGCGCCCGTTTGTCTTGCAGCACCGTCAGGCCCACCCCTTGGCTCATGTTGTTTCTAACGAATCAACACAGGTGAGAGTGGTACTGTATGTACCTGTGAACATTTGATCGCCCTGATATCTCGATTGGCCGATGTTTTTGTTGCTATGGCTGTGTACAACCCCAAAAACAACCGGTTCCTGATCGTGGTCGACCACAAGTTTTGCTACATGGATCCGAAGATCGATATCACCGAATACCAATGTAACACCCTCAGAATCGGACCTATGCAAGTTTTAGCGATTCCCGCCAAACCCGCATAGAAACGATTCAAAGGTGCCCACCAAGCACTTTCGTGCGGGTGGAAAACGAAGTAATAACATTACACAACAGTCCTCGATGGGACCCTGAGCAGATATATATAACAGACTCAATGAGTCAAGAATACGATTTAATATACAAAGATCCAAATCACCTTGAAAGCGATAGGCGTCCAGCTACGGACAAGATGCAAATGGGGCTAAGAGCCGAAGAATAACCAATGGCGTCCATAACCCCCAGGCCAAGACGGAAGGGTAACCGCTAACGACGTCGATCTCAAAACCTGCTTAAACAAAGGGGTGCCGACAAAGGGCAAAGGAAAAAAGAGGCGTCGATCGAGGCGATGCACGGCGAGGCTAGAATTCGGCGGTCGCCTACATAGGTATGGTGGATCAAGCGGCAGCGGCATGCACTAAACAACCTATAGAGACTCAATACAACCGACGGCTATTAGAGGGTAAGAAAGACCTATTCGGATCCAACCGATGCTATCATCAAACAAACCCATCCTGGTATTTCCCCTCGAGACCAAACGAGAAGTCCACCGGAACTCACAGTTGGCGCTTTACTTATTCGATTATCGTTGCAGCAATTACTAGTCGTAGGGGTAATCGTCACGATAAAATAAGCGATGGGCACTTTAGTTAACCATTCCGTTGTAGTTGCAACACTTACTAGTCGACACAATTAGAATGAGATAACCCAAAACCCAGTTGTTGGTACTTTTATTTAGCCATTCCGTTGTAGTTGCAATACTTACTAGTCAGTACAATGGTCGTGGCGACACTCCAAACAAGCAATTGTGGGCAGTATTATTTAGCCATTCCATTATAGTGAAGCTGATTACTAGTCATTATAAAGTCAAATTAATAGTACTACTTTAGTTATGCTTGTCTATGGTCGAGATCTGCTCCAAGTCGTCCATAACATGGACACGGCTTTCGAAAGTTTTACCCGGCGGGTGCACCAATAGCAACACACTCGATCAACCTCGGAAAAACCAAATCAAAACCAACGAGGCCTTCACGACAAAGCAATCACAGGATTCAGAAATATTTGGGGCCACCCATTGAGTAGACCATGAAGCCGGTGACTCGAGACGGACTCAATGTTTGCGTCAATGGCTGTATACGACTGGGAACCCGAAAGTGTGGCTGGGCTTGTCGATACCGCAAAAACATTCCGCTTACCTAAACAGTACAGTGTGCTCCTCGCATAATCGTAAATACAGAAGTAGCATGGCATAAGTACAGGATAGTAAATAAAACCTCAAACTAGTTTGTGGCCCCAAGAAATAAGACTGAATCAAGCTCTGGCTCAGGGGGGTCCCATATACCTCCCGGATGTGGATATAGCGATAAATCAAGAGCAGTATCAAGTACTCGGGGTCCTACGGGACACAAGTGGGCGTTCAGAAACCAAATATTATCTATCACCCACCGATGCCTCTGCTTACTTCAATTTTAGTTATTAAACAGAAATTAAAGTGAACGATAAGTAAAGCCATGATCATCTCCAACATCAACATGCGGCAATACACCAACAACTGTGGTACTTGACGACAAGCAACAGCACTTGAGCAAGCGACTACGACGCGCAAGTCCAACTATCTACCAATCCACAGGTAATAGGATGTGTCCAAGGCAATATAAGGCTGCAAGGGATATCACGGGTACGAAAACTAGAGCATCGCAACACAGATAGCAATAGATCAACAGGAGGGAGTAAATACTATAAAAGTAAGATAGGTAGAGAGGGGGAGATGCTCGCCTGAAAAACATTGCCGAAGGTTCATCCGAGGGTCGGGGCGAAGCTCACATCAACTCAACGGCCTTATCCGCGAAGAAGCAAAACACTAGAATAAACACCGGATGCAATATTTAATACTACGGCAAAAGATCGGCATGCTTATGATATGATGCATGCCATGGCAAAGGTGCGATGCAACTAGGTCATATTAAGCGGAACCGGGGTCCCGACAATTAATTAGATGGCTCATGTTATTTATCTACCCCGCAATTTAAATGTGGTTTAACATGGCAAAAGATAGTATCGGTTTGCTACACAAATTTAAATGAGGCCGACATGAGACTTGATTTGCCCGCATATGGGCCCCATATTTAATTATGAGGTGAATCGGCATAAGGCCCCCAACCCACACAAATATGCATGCGAGATGAGTGATTAATATGCAATAGGTTTTATGTATAGCATTTATAAAATAGGGGCTCGGGAAAAGGTTCACACATTAGGGTGCGGCGAACTTGGTCCGGGGTTCGGGGTTGGTCTCGGGGTCCAGGGTTCGACGGAAACGTTCTCGGACTCCGGGATCATTCTCGGTTACTGGGTAGATCTTGTCGCACGGTGCCCGCGAAGTAGATCTTGTTGTTCCGTAGCATAGATCTTGGGGAGGTTCGGGGTTCCACGGGTTCGGCTCGACAACCGGACTCCGGGAACGGTTCTTGGTGAACTTGGCGTGTCGGGTTCGGCCTTCGGGGTCCGTGATCGATGGTCATGGCGTCCGGGAAGGAGGTCCTGGCGCCTCGGGTCGGCGGTATCGGTCTTCGAACTCCGCGAACGGGCATCGGATCCGCATCTATGAAGCAGATCTTGGTTTCGGTGTCGGGGCGGCTCATCGAACTTGATGCCCATGGTCCTCGCTGAGCTTGCCCTCCAAACGGTATCTAAAGTAGACCGGTTGCCGAGGATAGCATCACCAGAGAACGCTTCCCGGCACCATGTCTTCACTGTCGCCATACTCGTCAGATCAAAACCAACATGGTACATCCATCGTATGCTTGTAGATATGGTAGTACTAGCAGCAAAAAGAAATGCTTGTACTAACAGGCCTACACGTACGTGCAGCCACATGAGGAAGCGCACACTGCAGAGGCGGAGGTCTGCGGCGCGAGCAGGGCGCGACGGCGAGCTCGAGGCTTCCAGGGCGGCGGAGGACGCAGAGGGGCGGAGTGGCCGCGGTCGGTGGCGAGGCGCAGAGGAACGCCGGAGAGGCCGGGGTAGACGGCGGTGGCTCGACGGGGCTCATGGGGTGGCGCAGGCGGCGGCGTGAGGCGGCGAGGGGCCGCGAGGCGGGAGCTCCGAGGTGGCGCGGCCGAGCTCGGGCCGGCGGAGGCGCACGGGGTCGGGCCAGCGGGGACGAGCGGCGGCGCCGAGGGAGGAGCTCAGGCGACGCCTTGGCGGCGTTGCAGGCGCCGCCGAGGGAAGGAGGCCATGCGGTGGCGGAATGGCGGGCCGAGCGGGCGAGGCCGAGGTTGGAGGACGCCGGAGGAAGGGGCACCCGGGACGCGACGGCGAGGCGGAGGGAGCCGGAGGAGAGATCGGGCGGCGGAGCTCGCGGAGGGGGACGGGCCGGCCAGAGCTCGCGGCCGCGGCGAGGTCGGGTTCCTGGCGGCGCGGATCCGAGACGGGGAGGCGGGGAAGGGCGGCGGAGGGAGCTCCGTCGAGGAGGGAGGAGGCAGGCGGTGGAGAAGGAGGGAGGGTCATGGTGAGAGAGGGGAGCGGAGAGGACGCGTGAGCGGAGAGGGAGAGGATGGAGAGGGGAGAGAGGAGCGGGAGGGGCCGGTGGGACCGGGTGGGGTCAGACGCGGGGACGGGGTGGGGCCTGGCGTGGGTGGCTGTGTGGCCAGGGTGTGTGCGTGTGTCTGTGTGTGTTTGTGTTGGGGTGTGAGTGTGTTGGGTGGGTCAGGAGAGAGAGAGGGAAAAGGAGAGAGGGTGGGTTGAGGTGGCAGATGGGGATTGGGTGAGGGAGGGAGTTGGGTGAGGTGGCGACTAGCTATTGGGTGGGGTGAGGTGGAGGTAGGGTGGGTAGATTAGGTTGGGTAGACTAGGGATTTTAGGTGGAGCGTTTTAATTTCTGGGGTGGTCGTTCGGGTCGATTCGGCCCGTTCGACTGCCCCCACTAAAATAATGAAATATTTTATTTAATTTTAAATGCACCGTTTGCAAACCGATAGCAGACAAACAAAATATTGCGGCGACCCGGGGTTTGCATGTGAATTAAGACGGGGCGTTTGGAAAACAAAACCAGGCTTTTCCGCAATTAGTTTTGTGCAAGCACATGCAAGATGATGACGATGCTCAAATGCAATGTGGCATGATGACATGAGCATGCGGTCATGATGATGCAATGCACAGAAACAACGCGATTTTCTAGTAGTGGTTTTGCGGGATGCCACAACCAAGACCCCAGAACGCCAGGGACTTCACCCCGAATGCCAGAACCGACCCGATATGCGGACCCGACAAGTTCTTCTCGTGCGACAAGATCATCGACAGGGAACCCGAAGACCACATGTGCGACAAGTACTCCCTCGAGGACGCCGAGTACCTCACCCCGGACACCGACACCCTGGACGACAAGTTCTTCCCCGGAAGCATCGACGCTCGTGCGACAAGATCTTATACCCCGATCCGACGACCCTAACCCCAGAGTCCGAGAATGACCCCGCCGAACCCCGAACCCCGGAACCCCAAGATCGTCGAACCCTAATGTGTGAACCCCTTCCCGAAACCCTATTTTATAATATAATACAATTGTTGCATATTAAATCATTCATCTCGCATGCATATCATGTGTTTTGGGGGCCTTATGCCGATTCACCTAATAATTAAATAAGGGGCCCATATGCGGGCAAATCTAGCCTTATATTGGCCTCATTTAAATCTGTGCATCGAACCGGTGTCCACTGTTGCCATGTTAATACAACATTTGAATTGCGGGGTAGCTAAACAACATGAACCACCTAATTAATTGTCGGGACCCCGGTTCCACCTAATATGACCTAATTGCATCGCACCTTTGCCATGTCATGCATCATACATGCATCATGCCCGATCTTCTGCCGTAGCATTAAATATTGCATTCGGTGTTTCTTCTAGTGTTTTGCGTCTTCGCGGATAAGGCCGTTGAGTTGATGTGAGCTTCGCCCCGATCTTCGGATGAACCTTCGGCAATGTTTTCAAAGCAGCATCTCCCCTTTCTACCTATCTTACTTTATAGTATTTATTTCCCTCCTGATCTATTGCTATCTATGTTGCGATGCTCTAGTTTTCGCCCGTGATATCCTTGCAGCCTTATATTGCCTCGACACCTCCTATTACATTGTTTGGTAGATAGTTGGACTTGCGTCGTAGTCGCTTGCTCAAGTCTTTATGCGTGTTGTCAAGTGCCACAGTTGTTGGAGAATTGCCTTTGTTTGATGTTGGAGATTATCATGGCTTTATTTACCATTCACTTTATTTCTGTTTAACAACTAAAATTGAAGTAAGCGAGGCATCGGTGGGTGATAGATAATATTTGGTTTCGACGCCACTTGTGTCCGTGGGACCCCGAGTACTTGATACTGTTCCTTTTATCGCTATCCACATCGGGAGGTATATGGGACCCCCGAGCGCGAGCTTGATTCATCTTATTTCTTGGGGCCACAAACTAGTTTGAGGTTTTATTTACGATCCTGTACTTATGCCATGCTACTCAGATTTATTGACAGCGAGGAGCACACTGCATCGCTTAGGTAAGCGGAGTGTTTTCGCGGTATCGACAAGCCCAGCCACACTTTCGGTTCCCAGTGCTTACAGCCATTGACGCAAACCTTGAGTCCGATCGAGCTAGCTTACTCGCTATGGGTCTACTCGATGGGTGGCCCTCGAAATATTTCAATCCTCGTCATTGCTTTGTCGTGAAAGCCTCGTTGGGTTTTGATTTGGTTTTTCCGAGGTTGATCGAGCGTGTGTTGCTATTGGTGCACCCCGGCCGGGTAAAACTTTCTGAAAGCCGTGTCCGCGGTTATGGACGACTTGGAGCACAGTATCTCGACCATAGACAAGCATAACTAAAGTAGTACTATAAATTTGACTTATAATGACTAGTAATCAACTTCACTATAATGGAATGGCTAACTAATACTGCTCACAATTGCTTGTTTTGGGTGTCGCTTGCGACCATTGCACCATCAGTAAGTATTGCAACTACAACGGAATGGCTAAATAAAAGTACCAACAACTGCTGGGTTTTGGGTTATCTCATGCTAATTGTATCTGATTAGTAAGTGTTGCTACTATAACGGAATGGTTAACTAAAAGTGCCCACTGCTTACTTTATCAGGACGATTATCTAAACCTGACTAGTTAAGTGCATAACTATAACTGAATAAGTAAAACTGCCAACTGCGTGAGTTCCTTGGTTGACTTCCTCGTTGGTCTCGAGGGGGAAACGCCAGGATGGGTTTGTTTGATGATAGTATCAGGTTGGATCCGAATAGTTCTTCCTTACCCCTCTCTGATAGCCGCCAGTTGTATCGAGTCTCTATAGGTGGTTTAGTGCATGCCCTGCCGCTTCACCACCATACCTATGTAGGCGAGGACCGCCGAATTCTAGCCTCGCTGCATCGCCTCGTCTTGACGCCTCTTTTTCCTTTGCCCTTTGTCGGCACCCCTTTGTTAAGCAGGTTTTGAGATCGACGCCGCCGTTAGCGGGTTACCCTTCCGCTTGGCTCGGGCAGGTTATGGACGCCATTGGTTATTCTCCAGGGCTCTTAGCCCCATTTGCATCTTGTCCGTAGCAGGACGCTCTGTCGTTTTCAAGGTGATTTGGATCTTTGTATATTACATCTGTATTCTTGACACGTTGAGTCGTTGTTGTATATATCTGTTCTGTGGGTCCCATCGAGGACTGTTGTGTAATGTTATTACTTCGTTTTCCACCCGCACGCAAGTGCCTGGTGGGCACCTTTGAATCGTTTCTATGCGGGTTTGGCGGGTTTTCGCTAAAACTTGCATAGGTCCGATTCTGAGGGTGTTACACGCTCTAACCTAGAGGCGAAGGTTCCAGACCCGTATGAGGGTGGAATCTCCCCGTCGAGGTGAAACCAGGTAGGATAGTGCCCCAACTTGTGAGCCAACATGGTTTTACATCACCCTATGACCTAAACAAACACAAAACAAGAGAGAGCTACGCCGGGCTACCCCTGTCAAAGGAACGTCTAGGGGGGTAGACGATCCGAGTGTGCACAGAGATCAGGGTTTCGCCGGAGGAAGACCACGAGAACATTGGAATGAGATGAAAACTTGCATGTGCCCCTAGCATATGTGTGTGGGTGTGGTGAGACGTTGGTATATATAGGTGCTTGCATGTGTCCCCCCTCTCATGCATGCGCTCTAACCTAGAGGCGAAGGTTCCGTATCCGTATAAGGGGGTAATCTCCCCGTCGAGGTGAAACCGGGTAGGATAGTGCCCCAACTTGTGAACCAACATGGTTTTACATCACCCTATGACCTAAACAAACACAAAACAAGAGAGATCTACGCCAGGCTACCCCGCGAGGAACGCCTAGGGGGTAGACGATCCGACTGCACGTAGATCGTGGTTTCACGAGGAAGACCACGAGAACATTGGAATGAGATGAAAACTTGCATGTGCCCCTAGCATATGTGTTTGGGTGTGGTGAGAGGTTGGTATATATAAGTGCTTGCATGTGTCCCCCCTCGCATGCATGCGCCTAACCTAGAGGCGAAGGTTCCGCCAGATAAGGGGTAATCTCCCGTCGAGGTGAAACCGGTAGGATAGTGCCCCAACTTGTGAACCAACATGGTTTTACATCACCCTATGACCTAAACAAACACAAAACAAGAGAGAGCTACGCTGGCTACCCTCGCCGAGGAACGCCTAGGGGGTAGACGATCCGAGTGCCCACAGAGATCAGGGTTTCGCCGGAGGAAGACCACGAGAACATTGGAATGAGATGAAAACTTGCATGTGACCCTAGCATATGTGTGTGAGTGTGGTGAGAGGTTGGTATATATAGGTGCTTGCATGTGTCCCCCCTCGCATGCATGCGCCTAACCTAGAGGCGAAGGTTCCGACCAGATAAGGGGTAATCTCCGTCGAGGTGAAACCGGTAGGATAGTGCCCCAACTTCAACCAAGATGGTTTTACATCGCCCTATGACCTAAACAAACACAAAACAAGAGAGAGCTACGCTGGCTACCCCTGTCGAGGAACGCCTAGGGGGTAGACGATCCGAGTCTCTGCAGAGATCGTGGTTTCACGGAGGAAGACCACGAGAACATTGGAATGAGATGAAAACTTGCATGTGCCCCTAGCATATGTGTGTGGGTGTGGTGAGAGGTTGGTATATAGGTGCTTGCATGTGTCCCCTCGCATGCATGCGCCTAACCTAGAGGCGAAGGTCTGACCAGAGTAAGGGGTAATCTCCCCGTCGAGGTGAAACCGGGTAGGATAGTGCCCCAACTTGTGAACCAACATGGTTTTACATCACCCTATGACCTAAACAAACACAAAACAAGAGAGAGCTACGCCAGGCTACCCCTGTCAGAGGAATGTCTAGGGGGGTAGACGATCCGAGTGTGCACAGAGATCAGGGTTTCGCCGGAGGAAGACAACGAGAACATTGGAATGAGATGAAAACTTGCATGTGCCCCTAGCATATGTGTGTGGGTGTGGTGAGAGGTTGGTATATATAGGTGCTTGCATGTGTCCCCCCTGGCATGCATGCGCTCTAACCTAGAGGCGAAGGTTCCACCAGATAAGGGGTAATCTCCGCCGAGGTGAAACCGGTAGGATAGTGCCCCAACTTGTGAACCAACATGGTTTTACATCACCCTATGACCTAAACAAACACAAAACAAGAGAGAGCTACGCCGGCTACCTCCGAGGAACGCCTAGGGGGTAGACGATCCGAAAAGACAGAGATCGTGGTTTCACGAGGAAGACCACGAGAACATTGGAATGAGATGAAAACTTGCATGTGACCCTATAATATGTGTGTGAGTGTGGTGAGAGGTTGGTATATATAGGTGCTTGCATGTGTCCCCCCTCGCATGCATGCGCTCTAACCTAGAGGCGAAGGTTCCGGACCCGTATGAGGGTGGAATCTCCCCGTCGAGGTGAAACCGGTAGGATAGTGCCCCAACTTGTGAGCCAACATGGTTTTACATCACCCTATGACCTAAAAAAACACAAAACAAGAGAGAGCTACGCCTGGCTACCTCACAAAGGAACGCCTAGGGTGGTAGACGATCCGAGTGTGCACAGAGATCGTGGTTTCACGAGGAAGACCACGAGAACATTGGAATGAGATGAAAACTTGCATGTGCCCCTAGCATATGTGTGTGGGTGTGGTGAGAGGTTGGTATATATAGGTGCTTGCATGTGTCCCCCCTCGCATGCATGCGCTCTAACCTAGAGGCGAAGGTTCCGTACCCGTATAAGGGGGTAATCTCCCTGTCGAGGTGAAACCGGGTAGGATAGTGCCCCAACTTGTGAACCAACATGGTTTTACATCACCCTATGACCTAAACAAACACAAAACAAGAGAGAGCTACGCCGGGCTACCCCTGTCAGAGGAACGTCTAGGGGGGTAGACGATCCGAGTGTGCACAGAGATCAGGGTTTCGCCGGAGGAAGACCACGAGAACATTGGAATGAGATGAAAACTTGGATGTGCCCCTAGCATATGTGTGTGGGTGTGGTGAGAGGTTGGTATATATAGGTGCTTGCATGTGTCCCCCCTCGCATGCATGCGCTCTAACCTAGAGGCGAAGGTTCCAGAGATAAGGGGTAATCCCCGAGGTGAAACCGGGTAGGATAGTGCCCCAACTTGTGAACCTACATGGTTTTACATCACCCTATGACCTAAACAAACACAAAAAAAGAGAGAGATACGCCGGGCTACCCCTGTCAGAGGAACGTCTAGGGGGGTAGATGATCTGAGTGTGCACAGAGATCAGGGTTTCGCCGGAGGAAGACCACGAGAACATTGGAATGAGATGAAAACTTGCATGTGACCCTATCATATGTGTGTGAGTGTGGTGAGAGGTTGGTATATATAGGTGCTTGCATGTGTGCCCCCTCGCATGCATGCGCTCTAACCTAGAGGCGAAGGTTCCGTACCCGTATAAGGGGGTAATCTCCCCGTCGAGGTGAAACCGGGTAGGATAGTCTCCCAACTTGTGAACCAACATGGTATTACATCACCCTATGACCTAAACAAACACAAAACAAGAGAGAGCTACGTCGGGCTACCCCTGTCAGAGGAAAGTCTAGGGGGGTAGACGATCCGAGTGTGCACAGAGATCAGGGTTTCGTCGGAGGAAGACCACGAGAACATTGGAATGAGATGAAAACTTGCATGTGCCCCTAGCATATGTGTGTGGGTGTGGTGAGATGTTGGTATATATAGGTGCTTGCATGTGTCCCCCCTCGCATGCATGCGCTCTAACCTAGAGGCGAAGGTTCCACCAGATAAGGGGTAATCTCCCCGTCGAGGTGAAACCGGGTAGGATAGTGCCCCAACTTGTGAGCCAACATGGTTTTACATCACCCTATGACCTAAACAAACACAAAACAAGAGAGAGCTACGCCGGGCTACCCCTGTCAGTGGAACGTCTAGGGGGGTAGACGATCCGAGTGTGCACAGAGATCAGGGTTTCGCCGGAGGAAGACCACGAGAACATTGGAATGAGATGAAAACTTGCATGTTCCCCTAGAATATGTGTGTGGGTGTGGTGAGAGGTTGGTATATATAGGTGCTTGCATGTGTCCCCCCTCGCATGGATGCGCTCTAACCTAGAGGCGAAGGTTCCGTACCCGTATAAGGGGGAATCTCCCCGTCGAGGTGAAACCGGGTAGGATAGTGCCCCAACTTGTGAACCAACATGGTTTTACATCACCCTATGACCTAAACAAACACAAAACAAGAGAGAGCTACGCAAGGCTACCCCTGTCAGAGGAACGTCTAGGGGGGTAGACGATCCGAGTGTGCACAAAGATCAGGGTTTCGCCGGAGGAAGACCACGAGAACATTGGAATGAGATGAAAACTTGCATGTGCCCCTAGCATATGTGTGTGTGGGTGTGGTGAGAGGTTGGTATATAGGTGCTTGCATGTGTCCCCTCGCATGCATGCGCCTAACCTAGAGGCGAAGGTTCCAGACCAGTAAAGGGGGTAATCTCCTCGAGGTGAAACCGGTAGGATAGTGCCCCAACTTGTGAACCAACATGGTTTTACATCACCCTATGACCTAAAAAACACAAAACAAGAGAGAGCTACTGGCTACTCTCGCCGAGGAACGTCTAGGGGGTAGACGATCCGAAAAGACAGAGATCGTGGTTTCACGAGGAAGACCACGAGAACATTGGAATGAGATGAAAACTTGCATGTGACCCTAGCATATGTGTGTGAGTGTGGTGAGAGGTTGGTATATAGGTGCTTGCATGTGTCCCCTCGCATGCATGCGCCTAACCTAGAGGCGAAGGTTCCGACCAGATGAGGGTGGAATCTCCCCGTCGAGTTGAAACCGGGTAGGATAGTGCCTCAACTTGTGAGCCAACATGGTTTTACATCACCCTATGACCTAAACAAACACAAAACAAGAGAGAGCTACGCCGGGCTACCCCTGTCAAAGGAACGTCTAGGGGGGTAGACGATCCGAGTGTGCATAGAGATCAGGGTTTCGCCGGAGGAAGACCACGAGAACATTGGAATGAGATGAAAACTTGCATGTGCCCCTAGCATATGTGTGTGGGTGTGGTGAGAGGTTGGTATATATACGTGCTTGCATGTGTCCCCCCTCGCATGCATGCGCTCTAACCTAGAGGCGAAGGTTCCGTATCCGTATAAGGGGGTAATCTCCCCGTCGAGGTGAAACCGGGTAGGATAGTGCCCCAACTTATGAACCAACATGGTTTTACATCACCCTATGACCTAAACAAACAAAAAACAAGAGAGAGCTACGCCAGGCTACCCCTGTCAGAGGAACGTCTAGGGGGGTAGACGATCCGAGTGTGCACAGAGATCAGGGTTTCGCCGGAGGAAGACCACGAGAACATTGGAATGAGATGAAAACTTGCATGTGCCCCTAGCATATGTGTGTGGGTGTGGTGATAGGTTGGTATATATAGGTGCTTGCATGTGTCCCCCCTCGCATGCATGCGCTCTAACCTAGAGGCGAAGGTTCCGTACCCGTATAAGGGGGTAATCTCCCCGTCGAGGTGAAACCGGGTAGGATAGTGCCCCAACTTGTGAACCAACATGGTTTTACATCACCCTATGACCTAAACAAACACAAAACAAGAGAGAGCTACGCCAGGCTACCCCTGTGAGAGGAACGTCTAGGGGGGTAGACGATCCGAGAAGAGATCGTGGTTTCACGGAAGACCACGAGAACATTGGAATGAGATGAAAACTTGCATGTGACCCTAGCATATGTGTGTGAGTGTGGTGAGAGGTTGGTATATATAGGTGCTTGCATGTGTCCCCCTCGCATGCATGCGCCTAACCTAGAGGCGGTTCTGACCAGATGAGGGGAATCTCCCCGTCGAGGTGAAACCGGGTAGGATAGTGCCCCAACTTGTGAACCAACATGGTTTTACATCACCCTATGACCTAAACAAACGAAAAACAAGAGAGAGCTACGCCGGGCTACCCCTGTCAAAGGAACGTCTAGGGGGGTAGACGATCCGAGTGTGCACAGATCAGGGTTTCGCCGGAGGAAGACCACGAGAACATTGGAATGAGATGAAAACTTGCATGTGACCCTAGCATATGTGTGTGAGTGTGGTGAGAGGTTGGTATAGGTGCTTGCATGTGTCCCCCCTCGCACGCATGCAAGACGAAATAAGGGGGGAATCTCCCCGTTTAGCCCACATCTAGGGTTTGCTTGGAAAACAAGCACAAGACGAAATAAAAAATTATATATTAATAATATATAGTTTATTCTATAATAGTAGACACTAAATAAAGTATGTTGTAAAATTTGATATTAAACAAAAGACCCTTCTTTCAAAAAAAAGTTTAAAAAAAACCCTAGCTACGCCGACGGCTGCCCTCGTCAGATGCTGGCCGCGTAGAGTCCCTATCCTACTTTGGCTCCCACGCGCCCGCTCCCGACCCCTCCTCCTCTCACCAACCGCTCTGGCCGCGCCCGCTCCCGACCCCGACCCCACCGCCAGCTAGAGGTGGATTTATTTGTTGATACCTCTACCTTCGACCTTTTGTTCCGGAGTGTTCCCTCGACGATCACGGACATCGACCTCTTGTTAGTGGTGTCGCGAGGATCTACACGAAGCGAGAAGACTCAGATCGCCGACCTTCCTTCCAGTACCATGAGGCGGATCTCGAGGGCGAGATCCATTGTTAGTGGTGTCGAATTGTGGCATCCCGCAAAACCACTACTAGAAAATCGCGTTGTTTTTGTGCATTGCATCATCATGACCGCATGCTCATGTCATCATGCCACATTGCATTTGAGCATCGTCATCATCTTGCATTTGCTTGCATAAAACTAATTGCGGAAAAACCTATTTTGTTTTCTAAACGCCCCGTCTTTAATTCAACTCAAAACCCGGGTCTCCGGAATATTTCTTTTTCCTACCTGCGGTTTGCAAAAGTCCCGTTTGTAAATAATAAAATATTGAATTATTTTTAGTGGGGGCAGCCAAACCGGGCCGATCCGACCCAGTCGGCCACCCCCAGAATAAAACCAGCCTACCCGAATTCCTAAAACTACCTAGTCCTAATCTACCCACTAATCACACCTTGCCATCTCACCCTCTACCCCAATCCCTACCCACCTTGCCACCTCACCAATCCGCCCTCTCTCCTCTGCCCACACCCACACACAGCCCTCCTACCCCTCTCCCTTACACCCTGGCCCCATGCCACACATACACAGCACACACCTGCTCCACCCCTCTCCCTTCCACCCGGACCCCACCGCCCCTGGGTCCCACCTGCAGGCCCGCAGCCCCCACTCCCCCCCACACCGACCAGCTTCCCTGGCCCCACCCTGGACCCGGTCCACCCCCTGCCCGCGGGACCCACCTGCAGCCCCCACCCGACCCCGCTGTCCCCAACCTCTCCCCCTCCCTCACCTTCCCCTCCACCTCATCTCTCCCCCGCCACCTCATCAATCCACCAGCCCCCTGTCCCTCTCTCCTGTGGGCCCTCTGCCTCCCGTGTGTGCGTCTGTGTGTGCTCGTGTACGTGTGCCATGGTGATCTGCTTGTGTTTCCTATGGACCGTCTTGATGCACCCCAAGTTCGCCAACGACCATCGACGCCGAACCCGATGACCGCCAAGCTCGCCGCAAACACGGAAAGCACTCCACCGCGAGACACCGAGGATGCCGATATGGAACCTAGGACCGACAAGTACTTCCGCTCGGATCGCAAGATCGTTCCGCAAACCTGAGACCCCGGACCCGAAGATCACATGTGCGACAAGTACTCCTTCCCGGATGCGAAGTTGAGAACCCGAACGTCAAGATCGCCGATGCGAATACGCCAAGTTCATCTACCCCGGACACCGTGCGACAAGATCTACTTCACGGATCTGAAGACCCCGGTACCCGATCCACTCAAGTCCGCCATCGATGACAAGATCGACATCGACCAGGGCGGATCCGAAGCGCCCCGACGCCAAACCAAGTTCTTCTTCCCGGATGCGGAAAGATCGACCGCTTGGACCCAAGTTCTCCATCTTGTATCCGATCCCGCTGATCCCGTCGAACCCTGAACCCTGAGATCGAACCCTGAACCCCGGAACCCCAAGATCGTCCGAACCCTAATGTGTGACCCCTTTTCTCGAGCCCTATTTAATAAATGTAATAACAACTTGTTGCATATTAATTGCCATGCTTGCATGCATATTTGTGTGGTTTGGGGGCATTATGTCGATTCACCTTATAATTAAATATGGGGCCCATATACGGGCGAATCTAGTCTTATATTGGCCTCATTTAAATTTGTGTAGCGAACCGGTACTATTTTTGCCTTGCTAATACAACATTTAATTTGCGGGGTAGATAAACAACTTGAACCACATATTTAATTATCGGGACCCCCGGTTCCGCTTAATATGACCTAATTGCATCGCATCTTTGCCATGGCATACATCATACATGCATCATGCCGATCTTCTGTCATAATGTTAAATAGCGCCTCCGGTGTTTATTCTAGTGTTTTGCTTCTTCGCGAATAAGGCCGTTGAGTTGATGTGAGCTTCGCCCCGATCTTCGGATGAACCTTCGACAATGTTTTCAGGCGAGCACCTCCCCCTTTCTACCTATCTTACTTTTAAAGTATTTATTTCCCTCCTGTTGATCTATTGCTATCTGTGTTGCGATGCTCTAGTTTTCGTACCTGTGATATCCCTTGCAGCCTTACATTGCCTTGGACACATCCTATTACCTGTTGATTGTTAGATAGTTGGACCTGCAGAAGTCGCTTGCTCAATTGTCGCTATGCGGTCGCCAAGTACCAGTTGTTGGAGTATTGCCGCATGTTTATTGTTGGAATTGTTCATAACTTTAATTCTGTTTAACAACTAAAATTGAAGTAGGTAGCGAGGCACAGGTGGGCAATAGATGTTATTTGGTTGTTAATCATCCACTTGTGTCCCGTGGGACCCCGAGTACTTGATAATTGTTCCTTGAATTTTCGTATATCCACATCCGGGAGGATTATGGGACCCCCTGAGCCAGAGCTTGATTCATTCTTATTTCTTGGGGCCACAAACTAGTTTGAGGTTTTATTTACTATCCTGTACCTATGCCATGCTTTACTGCTTTATTTACGATTGTGCGAGGAGCACACTGTACTGTTTAGGATCGTGGCACGATTCCGCGGTATCGACAAGCCCAGTTTTGGGTTCCCAGTCGTTTACAGCCGTCCCCACAACCTTGAGTCCGTCTCGGAGAGAGACGGCTTCGTTGCGGGTCTACTTTAAGGGGTGGCCCCCTGAAATATTTATGAATCCTATGATTGCTTTGTCGTGAAGGCCTCGTTGGGTTTTGATTTGGTTTTTCCGAGGTTGATCGAGTGTGTGTTGCTATTTGTGCACCCCGGCCGGGTAAAACTTTCTGAAAGCCGTGTCCGCGGCTATGGACGACTTGGAGCACAGTATCTCGATCATAGACAACTATAACTAAAGTAGTGCTATAAATTTGACTTTATAATGACTAGTAATCAGCTTCACTATAATGGAATGGCTAAATAAAACTGCCCACAATTGCTTTTTTTGGTTGTCGCTTGCGACCATTGTATCTGACTAGTAAGCATTGCAACTACAACGGAATGGCTAAATAAAAGTGCCAACAACTGCTGGGTTTTGGGTTATCTCATGCTAATTGTAACTGCCTAGTAAGTGTGCAACAACAACGGAATGGTTAACTAAAATTGCCCACTGCTTATTATATCAAGATGATTATCTATACCTGACTAGTAATTGCTGCAACGATAACTGAATAAATAAAACTGCCAACTGTGTGAGTTCCTCGGTTGACTTCCTCGTTGGTCTCGAGGGGAAATACCAGGATGGGGTTGTTTGGTGTTAGTATCAGGTTGGTTCCGGATAGGTCTTTCTTACCCCTCTCTGATAGCCGCCAGTTGTATCGAGTCTCTATAGGTTGTTTAGTGCATCTTGCCGCCGCTTCACCACCATACCTATGTAGGCGAGGACCGCCAATTCTAGCCTCGCTGCATCGCCTCAAGATCGACGCTCCTCCTTTCCTTTGCCCTTTGTCGGCACCCTTTTGTTTAAGCAGGTTTGAGATCGACGTCGTTAGCGTGGTTACCTTCCGGCTTGGCCTGGCGCAGGTTATGGACGCCATTGGTTATTCTTCAGGGCTCTTAGCCCCATTTGCACCTTGTCCGTAGATGGACGCCCTATCGTTTTCAAGGTGATTTGGATCTTTGTTCTGTATATCTGTATTCTTGACTCATGGAGTCGTGTTGTATATATATCTGTTCTGTGGGTCCCATCGACGACTATTGTGTAATGTTATTACTTCGTTTTCCACCCGCACGAAAGTGCCTGGTGGGCACCTTTGAATCGTTTCTATGCGGGTTTGGCGGGTTTCGCTAAAACTTGCATAGGGTCGATTCTGAGGGTGTTACATCCCCGAGCTCGCCCCCTCCTCCCCGAGCTCGGCCCCCTCCTCCCAAGCTCTCCCCCTCCTCCTCGATCTCGGCCCCCTCTGCAGGTACCTCCTCCACTCCCCTCTAGAAGCAAATATTTAATTTTGTTAGATTAAATCTTGTTGTTAATCTTGTTAGAATTTATTAGTTGCATCTATTAGTAGTTTATATCATTTGTTAAGTGATATGCATGCACGAGTTGCTAGGATTAGGCCGTTGGTTAGTGGCAAGCTAGCTTGGTCATATGGCCGTTGAAGAGAGAAGCCACACTAGGGCCGTGAGTGTGTTGCATGTTTACTAAGGTGTTCTCTTTATGTCAATGTACAGACTTTGTAGTGTTTCGGGAGTGACCATCCTTGGCGGACTGACTGTCGTTGCGGGAGATGGTGTAGGTGACACCTCGATCCCGTCTCCGAGTTCCGTCGCCGACCTCGACACTCGGTTGATCGACTACTTCCTCTACCGCCGAGGGTGAGAATCTGTTCGCCTCTCTTGTACCTAGGTTTTATTTTTGTGTCTAGATCACCAAGTCTGTCGCGTCACCTAGGCGTCATCCCGACCGTAAGCGTTACGCGACTTAATATGCATTAGTGGTCTCGCATATTTTGGACCGTAACGCTTATGGCTTTTATCGGGCGACGGATTCGTGAGTTGGGTTTGTTCTCCCGGCTCTACCTCGATTCGACAGATTTCGTGGCGCCTCCTCGTTGTTCTCCTGATGCACATCCTCTTGGCTTTTTCGAGACGCATCGGGAGAGCAGCGGAGGTGCTGCCAAATTCTGCTGGATCGGGTAGAACAGGAGAACTTACCCAATCTACGGATCCGGTGGCTGGTTAGGACCCTCTTTTCCTATTGGACATGTAGGTTGATGAATGCGTAAAAATATGAAGCATTTAATCTCCTGTTTGATATAAAATGTTATATTTGTTGTTTGTCTTCCAACAAAGCAGAAGAGGATGGCTGATAATGGGTGGATGTACAGTGGCCGTATTGTAGGGGTTCGTAGCATGGAAAACAAAAATTTTCTATCGCATACAAAAAAACAAGCCAAGATCTATCTACTAGATTGTAGCAACGAGTCGATGGAATAACTTACCCTCGAAGATTCCAAAGTGTTTAACGAGAGCGGATTCTCGTGGGTGATGTAGTCATTTTCCCGATCTCAAGATCGTAGACGATCCTTCCAAGGCCATGCTCCGCAGCGCTCAAGATCGGTCACACGCTGCATGACGAAGACCTTCCTCTCCTTGTTCCAGAAACAGAGGTTGTAGCACTTCCTCGCGATTCCTAAGACAACGGCGTGGTACCTAAGTAGAGGAATCCCGCAGGCTTCGCTAAGCCGGAGCGAGTATGGTGGAGTATGAGAGAGAGCTATTAGTGGTCTAGAGATTAGACACACCAATTAGAAGGCTCTAAACCAAGGCTAGGGCAATTAGAAGCTCTAAACCAAAACGGCTCTAAACCGGAGATAAGAGGATAGGAACTTGTGTGTCTAGAGGAGGAGGCCCCCCCTCCTTTTATAGGTGGAGGGGCGGCCAAGGGAGGAGTCCCTCCCAAGTCGGCGATTGGTTGGCCGGCTTGAGGGACTCTCCCCAAGTCGGTTCCAACCACCTTGCTTGTTTCCCACAGTTTCCTGTTTTAGCCGTTTGACTTTTAAACTGGCCATTTGACTTTTCTGTTTTAGGATTCAATTTAATCCTTTATTTGGAACAGCAAGAACACTTAGTACATGATGCAATCATTCAATATGTAATGACACATTCATGTACCCTCCCCCCGGAGTGCCGGACAATCCGGAACCTTCTAGAACATTCCCGATGAAAACACCGGAATCATTCCCGAACTCCGAAACGGGACTTTCCTTATATGAATCTTATTCTCCGGACCATTCCGGATCACCTCGTGATATCCCGGATCCCATCCGAGACTCGAACAACATTCGTCTCTTTGTCATAATACCATAACTACTCAAAACAACGTCAATCCTTAAGTGTGTCTCCACGGTTCGTGAATTATGCGGACATGATCGAGACTTCTCCTAACAATAACCAATAGAGGAATCTGAAATTCATATGGCTCCCACTTATTTCTACGATTACTTTGCAATCGAATGAACCACTTACATACGATACCAATTTCCCTTTGTCTCACGATAGTTTACTTATCCGAGGTTATGATCGATTCTCTGCATACCTAGTTCAACCTCGTTACGATAAGTACTCTTTTCTCGCTCGTGATATGTGATCCCTTGTGAGCAGTCACATGCTTGCAAGCTAATTGGATGACATTCCACGAGAGGGCCCAGAGTATATCTATCCGTCATATGGATGGACAAATCCCACTCTTGATCCATGTGTTTCAACCAATACTTTCCAACACTCAATGCCACCTTTATAGCCACCCGCCATTGTGGTGTTTGATGTCATCAAAGCATCCATCCGTAAAGGTGATATGCATGATCTCATGGTCGAAGGAATTAGGTTACTATGTATCAGAAAGCATATAGCAATTGAACTATTGAAATGACTTGACCTTTATGCTACGCTTATCTATAGGAGTATGTCCACCATATCATTCTCCTAACGATATGATCTTGTTGTTGATAACATCTCAATGTTCATGATAGGGAAACCACAATCATTAATCAACCAACAAGCTAGTGAAGTATAGAGGCTATACTAGGGACTTCAAATTAAGTTTACAAATCACACAAGTATTAATGTTTCCTTGTTAATACTATTATAGCATGAATGTAAACATTTATCATAAACACAAAGATATAATAACAACTACATTTATTATTGCCTCTAGGGCATATCTCCAACACGTATTAGTGCGACTAATAAAACAGACGATTGGGTACGGAACACTCATTTGTTAGTGAATGAGTTAGCGCGTCGTTCGAAGGCAATGGTTCGTGCACTTTGTCCCTGCGCTCATTGCACTAAGCGTCATCGTCAGGGAAAGGATGACATGTACAAACACCTTGTGCAATATGGGTACATGTCTAACTATGTCACGCAAGTCGACTTTGCTCGGTACGAACGTGAGAGAGGTGAGGTGATGCGTCAGCGGCTCAATGGCAATGAGCACGATGGGATTAGAAACATGCTAGATGATCTTATCGATGCCGACCAGCCAAATTCGCCACCTCCACGGGAGGAATCACCAGAACCGGAGGAACCGATAGAACCGGAGGAACCGGAGCCAACCGCGAAGGCCTTCCTTGATATGATGGCCGCGGCTAAGAGGCCTCTGCATTTAGGGTGCAAAGATTTCTCACTCGATGCCATCTCTCGGTTCTAGCCGACAAGTGCGATTCGCCACCCGTTCTCACTTTGAAGCTAATTTGAGAACATGTGGTAACATGTTGCCCAAGGGCATTGTCGGCCTAAAACCTTTCACGAAACGAAGAAACTCATGAAGGAGCTCAACATGGATTATGAAAAGATAGATTGTTGTCCAAAAGGCTGCCTTTTGTTTTGGAAACAGTTTGAGGGTGACAAGTACTGCTCCATTTGTAAGGCCTCTAGATATGAAGAGATAAAGGGGAAGGATGGTCAGGTGAGGCATTCGAAGGTCGCTAAGAAGATACTTTGGTATCTCCCATTCATAAAAAAAATCCAGCGGCTTTACTTGAGCGAGGAGACTACCAAACAGATGACGTGGCACAAGAAGGGGAAAAGATACGAGGACGGGCATGGACGGAAGAAGATGGGACATCCATCTGATGGTAAGGCATGGAAGAACTTCGATGACAAATACCCCTTGGGCGTAAGAGGCTCTAATGTTAGAATTGCGATAGCAGATGGCTTCAACCCATATGGTATGTTGACGGCCTCAGACAAATGCTGCGGTGTATGTTATTCCGCTCAATCTCCTCCCGAGTATTAATACAACGGACCATGTTTTTGTCCGATAATTCCAGACCGAGTATCCGGGGAAGAACTTGAGTGTCTACATGCAGCCGATTGTGGATGATTTGAAACACTCTTGGATACACGGGACATTGACATATGACCGAGCATCAAAGAGAAACTTTTTGATGAAAGTTTGTTTACAATATACTATGCATGACATGCCCGGGTATGCCCTAACGTGCGGATGGTGTACAGCTGGTAAGTGGCCATGCCCAGTGTGCAGGCACCGACTTGAGTTCCTTTGGCTAAAGTCGGGTCGCAAATATGTTGCGTTTGACACGAATCGACAGTACCTCAAAAGAAATCATTCGTTCAGAGAAGATAGAAAGAACTTCAAGAAGGGCAAAGTTGTGCATGAAGTAAAAGAGGTACCAAAGTTCGAGGGTGCAGTTGTTGATGCCGAGATACGTGTTTCGTGCCCATGGCCGGAACCGCCATCAATTTGCGGATATGGTGTAACGATAATTGACTCACGTGGCAGCCTTTAACGAATCTCGTATTACAAGGACCTCGAACTTCCCCATAACATCGATGTGATGCACAAGAAAAGAATGTCGGGAGTCCTTTTTCACAGTCCTAAACATTCCCGGAAGTCAAAGGATAATGTCAAGGCTAGAGTTGATGTTGAGAAGCTTTGTGATAGGAAGAGATTACACATGCAGCCTCCTACCGTCTGGTCGAAAGAATTGGTTCAAGCCGCATGCCTACTACCGCCTTGATAATGTCCAAAAGAAGGAGTCATTTAGGTGTCTCAAATACGTCGTGATGTTCTCGACGGTTATTGTTCAATATAAGTAAGGAGTCAATCTTTGACGGACAAGTCAACGGGCTCAAGAGTCACGACTATCATATATGGATTGAGCGCCGATGCCGTGATGGTTCGAGGTATCTCCCGAAAAAGTATGGCGAAAAGCCATGAGTTGAGCCATTTCTTCCGCACCTCTATGCTAAGCGATATGTCCTCCGGTGATTGAGAAGCTGCAAGTTCAGTGCCGAGTTGCTATGCAATTTGGAGATGATCTTTCCGCCAGCTTCTTTACCGATGGCACATCTCATTGTGCACCTCGAACGAGGCACTATTGGGGTGCAATTTTGTTGGCAATTTTGTATTGAGAGAGTTTAAGTATATTCGAAGATAATCGGAAACAAAGCCAAGATTGAAGCATGCATAGTGAAGCAACATGCCTTCGGAGATGGCGACGCCACGACAACCCATCGCCCGATGATGTTCCCACTATGCATAACCGGTCTCTCGTTACAATGTCGACCTGCCCAAGAATGACCCCAATCTCGAACTATTCCAATTTCCCTGGCAAGGCCGGAAAGGACTAAAATATAGGTTGTCAAGGAAGAGAAGGATTGCATAATGCTCTATGTGCTTATGAACATGAAGGAAGTGGTCGATTTCATTAGGTAAAATGGTGAACACCCTATTTCTCTATGCAGCTAGTAACTCGGTCTCCGCCTAATGCTTATTTTCTCCTTCTTAGCGATTTCACGGATGAATAGTGGCCGACCGATCGATCCCTCTCCCATGGAGTTGGACACTCTCGAAAGAGGGTGTTCTTAAATAAAAAACTTTGTGTCCTGGTTTATGGAAAAGTAATTTCTAACCTGTCCCTCTTACCTTGCAATATGTGACTTGTCGCTCTTATTCCACGTAACTACTGAACGCAACAAATTCCTCTTGTACCTGTAGGGAGCTGATCCCAACGTTGAGATGTCATATGATCTGAAATGTGTTTCCCAAGGTTGTAACAGTGTCGTCATGAAGTATGAGAAGTATGATGTGAATGGGTTTTGCTTCCATATAGAGACGCACCAGAAAGGGCGACCGAATGCAAAAACGATAAATACTGGGGTGTTCACCAAAGGAGCCGATTCCCTTGATTACTACGAAAGGTTAGAGAATGTATACGAGCTGACCTTCAATCGTACGAATGTGGAACTCAATCTTGTTGTGTTCAAGTGTCACTGGTTTGACCCAAGGGGTGGACTGAGAAGTACCCCTTCCATTGGGTTAGTTGAAGTTAGGCCTTCAACCACCTATAGCGGAGCCGACGTCTTTGTTGTTGCTCACCAAGCCAACCAAGTTTATTATTTGCCCTACCCATGCAAGAAAGCGGAACTCCAGGGCTGGGAAGTCGTGTTCCAGGTATCGCCACATGGAAACCTATCGATTCCCTCCGAGGACGATTACAACAACATTAACCCTGTAACGTACGAGGGAATTTTCTATCAAGAGCAAGAGGACTTCGGACACTTTGATTTAGAACCGGTTGATCTTGAGGACCTTGGGAATGATGTAGAAACTCGGGTGAGTCACAGAATCTACATGACATAAGTATGCTCGAGAAGCTCCATACCGAGAATGACAACGATGATGAGCCTACACCCTTCGATGAGAATCTAGATTTCTACTCAAAAGATAGTGATAGTGAGAATGAGAATGAGAATGAAAATGATAGTGAGTATTTATTTTTTAATGCATTTTATTTTGTCTTTGTGCTTAACTGTTTTCTTAATTGCATTATGCCTTTATTCTTTGTGTATACATTTTATTATGTCTTTGTGCTTAACTGTTTTCTCTTACTTAATGCACGTGATTGAACAATATGAGCAGCGGCAAGGCAACCAGTTCGTCCTTGCTTAATGCGCTGAAGCAACGCAAGAAAAGTGCTACACGGAGTGGGAGACAGCCAAATCCCAATCCGCTACTCCCGATCTTGCTCCTGGCCAAGGAGGACGGGTCGAGGCCGAGGTCGAGGAGGACGAGGACGAGGTACCACGGAGGAGGCGTGGACTTTGACCCACCACCTCTGCTCGCGACGTGGCTCTGAGTTGTTCTGACGAGCAGCCTTTCAGGGCCGAGAGGAGGCAGAGTCCAGAGGGAGGCAGAGTCCAGAGGGAGGCGAGGACCGAGAGGGAGGGACCGACGGAGGCGAACACTAGCCATGAGTTGGTGGGGCCGAAGAAATTGTGGAATCATGGGGAATCGGGAGTCCCTGACGAGAAGTTTGAGCCTAGGACTTAGGAGGCGAAAGCCCTTATTATTCCAGATGGCCTTGAGTAAGTGTACTAATTTGGCAATTTAAAACATTTTATTTCATGTTGGTCATAAATAATTATTGTGTACTAATGTTTATTATTGTGCAGCAATTGGACATTTCCTCCGGGGACGAAGCCTCGCCTTCCTAACAGCCTTGTTGGAGCTCGATTAGGAAGTTCGCCGGCTATCACATTACCCACGAGGGTGACAGAAGCTAGCTACCACTTGGGCGGACTACTGACTACCCGTGTCCCGGCTTTTCCCGCCGATGCCGTCATCACCAAGTTTTGGGTAAGGCATATTTCGAGTTATGTTCATACTTGATAACCCCACCGTGCTAACTCATGACTCTTATGCATGATTGAAGTGCTTTTACCGTGTGGCCGAGGAGGACCAGGAGAATGCGTAGAGGACTTTGCTTGGGGCTTGTGTGAAGTTGACCCCCTAGGTGTGGTGCAACCAGAAGGTCACGGTCGCTAGCCACTTCTGGGCTGACAGGGGCGTGAGGGTCAGGAAGGAAGACATTGTCGGTAGGAACCCTAATCCTGAGTACTCGATGACGCCAGAAGAGTACATGTCGGTGAGTAAAATGTCAATGAGATTCTACATTGCTTCTAAGTTGCCATTGCATTGTCCGAGTTGAGTATTGCATTTTCAGGTTATCCCGATTGGCCGAGCCGCATCGACTCGCATGGGAGGAGCTGGTTAGGACGAGGTGGCTCGAGAAGACGAGGAGTTTGCAGCCTTGTCGAGGCGAACGCGGATAACCGAGGCGATGGTGGAACGACCGCGGAAACCGCAACTTTGACCGCTTCAAGGGAAGGTGGTAATGATATACATGGACCGACCTGCGTGCATTTCGCTTATGTTTGTACTTCATATGCATAATATTTTCTTTTCGCGATACAGGTGGCCGAGGCACAACCCGGGAGGTGATTCATGACGCCGCCTATGAGATGATGCGAAAGAAGCCCAATTACTCGAGCCTCAACCCTCGTTGCTCGTACTTGCACCGCCCGAACGACTTGGGGAACTACAGACGATGGTGAAGGCTCACCCCCATGTGGATGACCCCATTCACGCGGAGATCGACGAGGAGTCGTTGGTCCTGTCGGGGCACGGATTGCAGCATGGACGCCTCAAGATTCTGAATAAGAAGGTCAAGCCTACCCTCAGCACGAGCTTCAGCCGTCTCAAGGCTACCTACCCCACCGACGGCCCCCCTATCCTCATTGCGGCCAGCCTCGTCGTCGAGGATGTAAGTTTTTCTCGTTTTCATCATCTTTATGACTTTTGTTCCTGCATGGCTAACCGCTGACGAGATTCCTTGTATTTGAAATTGTAGCCTGAGTTAGACGCGGCCTACGATGCCGCTTATGAGGAATATCAGGTGGCCTTTCGGCAGCATCAGGAGGCGAATGCGATCTACATGCAATACGTAAATGTAAGTCCGAACCTTTATTTTTGCAAAGATACAAGTCCCACTTCCCCGCTTGTTGTACTACGGCCAGACTTCTAAACTATCTTGCAGGCCATGATGATGAATATTCAAACTGGCGAATAGAGATTTAGGGCCCGTGCCTCCCATGCCAGGTCCGATGCCATTTTGCAATCAAGGACAGCTTTGCTAGGACCTACTACGCATCGACACCGGTAAGTTCTTTGCTAACCCACTGGTTATTGCTTTACTTTGCCTCGCAAGTTGCTAACATGTAGGCAACATGTAGGGAACGGGAGCTTCTGGGAACCGGCACTTTGGCCACGCATCGTTGGATGGGCGTCAGATCATACCGCTTCATGACCATGGTCCATCTCCGCCATTCTGGGTGGTTCTCCAGCTTCACACTTCTCCTACTCCCTCGCCGTGGCTCTTCTGCTGCTTCTCGGATGCAACCTCGCAGAGGTCGCCATTTTTCCCCAGGGGAGATCTCGCGTACACCCCGTGTCCTCCAGAGTTGTAGGGATGTGTGATGATGTCGATGATCTTGTATGACTAATGTATGGATGATCTTGTATGACTGATGTTGATACATGTATGGCATATGTGATCTTGTTTCAATTGGTGTGGAATATATATTGCATGGATGTATGGATGATGTATGGATGTATGGATGATGATGTATGGATGTATGCATGGATGTATGGCTTGCGAAAGTCTGCTGCTGCTGTAAAAATTCAAAAAACTGTGCATTTGATACGACGGCCTTGCCTCGGCGAGGTATGCGTGACCAAA
Source organism: Avena longiglumis (assembly GCA_030063025.1). Classification (NCBI taxonomy): domain Eukaryota; kingdom Viridiplantae; phylum Streptophyta; class Magnoliopsida; order Poales; family Poaceae; genus Avena; species Avena longiglumis. The sequence continues at coordinate 27,863,159 of CP125974.1, forward strand.
TGGTCACGGCCACGCCGATGGCAAGGCCCTCGGCGTGGCCGCAACCGCTGCTGCCAGGGCCGCGCTGCCTCCACGTGGCAGGCGTACGCCGAGGGGGAGGCCGTCGGCGTAGCAGCTGCGCCAGGCCGCCCGCCTGCCTCCACGTGGCGAGCGTACGCCGAGGGGGAGGCCGTCGGCGTAGCAGCTGCGCCAGGCCGCCCACCAGCCTCCACGTGGCTTGGTACGCCGAGGGTGAGGCCGTCGGCGTAGCCGACGCGCCGTTAACTGGCCGTGTGACGGCGCTGTCGACGTTCGCCGACGGTCTCTACGCCGACGGGCGCCGTCAGGCCGTCGGCGTTGACCTACGCCGACGGTCTTGTCCTACGCCGACGGCCGCGCCTGCTCCGCCGAGGGAGAGGTCCGCCGAGGACGGTACGCCGAGGGCAGCCGTCGGCGTAGCGTACGCCGAGGGTTTTCCTGGCTACGCCGACGGCAATAAGCCCTCGGCATACCAAGCTTCTCCTGTAGTGACTTGCAGTACCAGGCCACGGGGAACCAACAGGACGCGATCCAGAGGCACTGTAGGTCGGAGGCGCCGTCAGTCCGTCACCGTCCATGCGACTGGTCTCGGCAGCAGTCATCGTACCTAAACTTAGATGACCTCTGCCCAGAGCCTCTAACGGACATGACGCACGCCTAAAAGGCGCCGATGCAGCACAATTGTTCCTGCATCGAAGACTGCTTGGCTGTGGTGACCGCTGCGCGACTAGAATTGCGCGAGGTGTGCCTGAAGAAGGTGCTCTTTCTGCGGCTTTCTCCAGCGGACCAAGATATGCAGCTTTACCCCCGTCGGGCTATGCTCCAGCGGGAACGTCTAGGTGCCCACGGAGGCGAGCGCCTCGGGCGTCAACATGCCGATCGGCCGCCGCCCACCACGGCCAAACGCAAGGGGCGCGCCGGCGCGGAGGAGGAGCAGGAGATGGGGAGGCGAGCTGGGGAGTGCCAGGCGGCGAACATCGGTGCCATTGTTCCGCCGGGTCAGAGGGGAAAAGACTAATTAATTTTGATTTTTCCTAAGCGGTGCCGATTTTGCCCTCGTGAGACCAGTAGTATGATTTATACTTGTCACATTTTTGGTACTAGTATAAACAGTTGTGGGTCTTTAGATGGACGAAAATAAACGGCCCTTATTTATTTAAGGGTGATCAAAAGCATCTGAAAAATATCTCGCCACCTGTTATTAGCCAAGGCTCAATCAAGGTGTACTTTGACATTTGCATTCTTGGTCGCCTATTATCACATGGCAAAGGTATCCCCTGGAAGCCTAAGTCCTTTAATTCGCATAACATCATAGTGTCCCGAAATGCCACCATCTAGCAGTCCGGCTTAGGACATGATGATAGATGCTCGTATTGCCATAATGCTTCGTTGAAGTCACCTAGCAGTGCCGATATTGCTCTCATCACACACAAGGCATACAACATGTGATGTTGATGATCCATCCTCAGTTCCCATAGACGAAAGTCGGCATGCTACAATGGAGCTGATGCACATTTATTGTACATGTACATTTATGTATCGGGCTGTTATTTCCTTTACTTCAAATATTAAAATTTCATGCCAGAACAGGGCCACAACCCGCTCATGCAATCACTATCACATCCAGCAAAACCGATGAGACAAAGGCCTCTTCATCCTTGCCACACTGTCACTTTTCTGTCGAGATTCACAAAGAGATCAGAAACAAATTTTGGAATGTAAGTTTTGACAAGACTTCAAGCTTTCGTATTGTGGTGGATTTTACGGCAACAATGACAATTCAAGCATATGTAGTTCATTGGTCTGGCCGGATCTTCCAAGGGTTGTACATCCGGGGTTAACCTCCAAGATCATCGCATGACAATCTTCTACATTCATTTAGTCGTACCAGAAAGCATCAACAAGGCTACTTCAGTAAAAATCCCATTTAGAAAGGCACTTCAGTGTGACAGATTAACATGCATCACCAGACAACAGAACCTGCTAGAACTTGAAGTCACGGAGTTGTCAGAACGAGTACAAACGCCCTGACGAAGCAAGACTGCTGGATCAATGGCAACACACTTGCAGCAAGCAGCGGCGTGGAGAATCTTCAGGACCCGCTTGTTTTAGCGTTTTAATTACTGGCCAGAACAGATTATGGAGTATAGGAAGGATTTTAGACTGAGGTCAATGGGTCCGTAATATTTACACCTGTTTTTGCCTAAAATCCAGGGAACCAAGCGGGGCTTCAAGAGTCGGCTGAGCCTATTTAATGGAGAACCTTCAGGAGTCGGCTGAGCCTATTTACCGGTCCGTTCTGCTCAAGAGGAACCTCGTGTAATTTGGTTGGACTATGGCCAGCGAGTCGGCTGAGCATATTTAATGTAATCATGAAGTTCCAAGTAAAAGAAAAAAGGCCAAGCATAACCATATTGCATAATATTAGGGAAATGATATATATCCTCCGGGGATATATAACTGCTTCGGGATCCCCCGGGTGGACCACGCTCACACGTTTCCTTTCATCAACTGTGCATAATCAAGTGAGTCTGTGTCTTTTTTTCTCCCACACGAACTGATACAGCCGCCCCCGCTGCTATTCACATGCGTCTCTGCCGCCAAAGACTGCACGCGTCGCCACGTCCAGAGACTCACGCGCTGCCATCGGAGGTTCGTGCCCACGCGCCCGTGCCGGTTTCTGCACGTGTGCCTGTCGCCGGAGGCTGCGCACGTCGCCGCCGCCGCATGTTCCTGTCACGAAGACTACACGCGCGCTGCCGCTGACGGAGTTCTGTGCCCACACGCCTGTCGCCAAAGGTTGCGCGCACTGATGCCGCCCCATCTCCGCACGTGCGCCATGGATGAGAGCTTCCCTGCGTGGTGCTGCTGCCTCTCATGCCGGTGGGTCTCCATCTCCGCACGCCCGCCATGGATGAGAGCTTCCCCGCGTGGTGCTGCTGCCTCCCGCGCCTGTGGTATCCATCTCTGCCCGCGTGCACTGCCTCTGTCCTCGGTGGAGTCGCTCAGCTAGGAGGACAGCGTCCGCGACCACGACGTGGTAACACACAGCCATGGTCCTGACGACGGCAATGCTACATATTGTGTCCGGCGTTGCTACCACACTTTAGAGAGTTTGCTATTTTAGTTGACCAGTGTTTATATTTCTGTGTCCATCATTGCTACTAGCATTTTGCTACCTTAGCATATTATTTTTGCTATATATTTATATTTTTTTGCTACTTTCGTATAATTTTTTTTGCTACAACCAATCTCTACGGTTTTTCTATGAGGTCTTCCGTTGGAGTCTCCGGCAATGTCTCCAGCGATGTCTCCTTTTGCTACATTAGAAAAAATATTTTGCTACACTAGCGCAAAATTTTTGCTACACGGTCTCCGACGAGGTCTCCGTTGAAAGTCTCCGGCGAGTCTCCGATAAGGTCGGGTTTGCTATATTAGAACAACTTTTTTGCTACACGGTCGCCGGCAAGGTCTCCGGCGAAATCTCCGGCGAGGTCCAGTCTGTTTTTCTATTTTCTGGATCGAACCGTTTTCTGCTACATGTACCAAAAGCGAGACATTTTATAGCAAATCGGGCTAATTTGTAGCAAAAACGGGAATCTGAACAAAAAATAAGGACACGTGTCACGCAGAGGACCCGGGGAATTGGGGGAGTTATCCCCCGGAGGGGGGGACGGGTAGTGCTCTTGCATCCACCAAGAACCAACCCTAGTACATGTTTGATGTGCTGTAGAATTTCCATGGCCTGCTATTCATTGTGATCTATGGTCAATATCGTCATGAGTGCAGTCTTCGGTATCTGTTACGAGTGCGTATACGTGTGCCTAAATAAAAAGAATGATCTCTTTCACGTCTACACAAGATCGGCAATAGATGCCTCCTTGTATTATCTATACAGCTGAGTTTCGATCTTGTTCGTTTCGTCTCTACGGCTTGCCCCCCTCCAACGTTTTCTCTCATTTGCTACTAGCTCTAGCTGGTGCAGGGAGAGATGGAGAGGGGCACCACGCTTCTCCTTCTCTTGTGAAATTTATATGGTTTCTCCATTGGAGCAACATGTAAGAATATTAAATTATGATGCAATCATGCCTCTCTAACTATGTGGCTAAACAGAAGGTACCAGAACAAAATAACTATATGTCGAGTTCCCATCTCAAAATGAAGTTGTTTAGATAGCAAAGTTGTACGAACAAAATGGAACAACATTCTCCCTAAATATTACTTGGCACTAAAGAAATTGATATCTATAGTTTGTGCCCTCGCTTCATGCCCTTCCATTCCTTGCTCAATTAGCTATTATGCGGTTTGAATTCTCTTTTGGTCCTAGCCTTCTTTGTGTTCCATCCATTTGTTCCCGCCACTTTGGGTGGCCTCCCTCTTGGACGCATGATAGTCTTAGAGGAGCTTGGCTGTCCCATTTTACTCTTCATGCTTTCGTTCCTGATGTTTTGGTGCTCACTACTTGAAACCGAGCCTGTAGAGTTGTCCGTGTCCGTGTCCGTGTCCTCGTCCTCGGCTGTACCAGAAAAAAAAAGTTATTTGGAAGGACATGCAAATATAATCTTAAGATCAGCTACGCCTATCATAGACTTGGACACTTTTTATTCGTCTGAATGAATATGTATTATCTTTATTCTTCTATTTTCGCAAACAATAAACAAACAGGCAATGTGAACTAGCATTAGGTAGATAGATAAAAGGGCAATATCATTGTATTGATGTTAATGTTGTGTTGAAAGATTAAAGATCCAACCAATTGTTTTTTTCAAGAGAAAACATGCATGCTTTGCTATTTCTGAAAACTAAGAACACGAATGCTTGCGTGTAGTTGTAATATTATCTTGAATTAAGACAAATGGATCCAAAGGTTAACATTTGGTTTGGAAGTAGATTGTACGTACAAGTTGGTCACTTGACATGAAGATAATATACTTACAACAAATATTTACCTAAAGTTAGAAAAAAAAGGCATACAAAGACATTAAGGTGTCAAGCTTCACGCAATAGCTAACACAACCAAAAGTCCGAGTTGATAGAAAGAGCTAATGCAATCCACATATACGGTAACACCCCTTCTCATGTGTGACGGGAAGACAAGTGAACACGTTTAACCGGAAGAGAGCAACGACACGCGAATCTCATGTATGAGTATTTATGACTCAAGAGACCTATACATGGAGACAAAGGGGGCTACTACCATGTCAAGCTTCGTACACTAGCCAACAACACCAAAAGTCCGGACTGATGGAAATGGATAGTGCAATCCACATATAGTGTAACATAAGGAGCTTAAAAAGTCTCATATTTGATAATATAAAGTTGGAGTGAGAAATGGATGCATATATTAGACTAACTAACGGATACCACAAGATATCTGAAGAAATAAATTGAACTTTTGGTCAACACATTCGCATATAAAGCAGCTGATTAACTAGAATATAGTGTAGTACCATGCCCGAGGTATTTGTTTTGTCAATGGACTACTTGTGTAACTACATATGTTATGACATCATAAGGTGATTCTGTTTATTCTCGGTAACATGATAGAAGTAGTAAGACTAGATAGGATGGAAGAACCTAAAGAAGCGAATATGTGCAACGTATGTATGGATAAAAAGGAACTACCATATCAACGATAAAGAGGAACTTACTTCTATAGGATGTTTGGCCATTATAGTTATTTTTCTTCCTTACTATTGATCCTCTAGGCTTTGGTGAACTTGTAGGTGTTTTAGCATCCTTCCCTTTTTTTGTTAGTCTCTTGCGCAAACTCTCATGCTGCAAAAATAATCAGTTAAATATATGCAATATATAGTAATATATGTATGCAAAAATAATATTTTTTGTTTATGGAAAATTGGAAGCTTAACGAGTTTAAAGCAATTTGCTTATTGGTAAGCTTACAATTCAAAAAACTATCATGTGTTTGTCAAATTATTTGGAATCTTCTTAATTGTGAGTAGCTTAATAAGTGTAAATTGTGTCATTATTTTAAACCAATGCATTATAATCCAATTATCATATCATGTAGGGTCTAAAAAAATGCAAGCCCAATAGCCACAGCTCTTGTTGTAAGTTTAATAAACTCTTCAAAATCACCATCAAAGAATTAGCACAGTAATACAAAAAACCAACACGGTCAAACGCCTTTAGTCTAATATAGGTTATCCGAAGCTTGATCAAATTAGGCATGTCATTTTTAAGAAAATGTGGTTTTCCATATAACTAATTAAACAAACCTTATACTTCCTCCATCCCAAAATAATTGACTTGGATTTGTATCAAACTACATATTAAAACGCATCTAGATGCATGCGAATGCAAACAAATACAAGTATTTTATTTTAGGACGGAAGGAGTATTTGATTTAAAAAATTATGTTGTAGTTTACGTGCCCACAAAAGGGAAAACTAACCCTCTGTTATTCCAACCTATCATAGATTTGGCTTTTCCGTGTGGTAAAACAGAAAGTATATTATATATTCGAATATAGTACAATGCATGTTTTTTCCCATTAGTGCAAATATGAACTAAACCTGCGGTGTACCTTATGGTTACAACTTTGATGTATGAAATTATGGATACTGAAGCATATTTTATAGAAAATATACAATAATTGTGTGGCTTTTTCGTCTGGTTAAAAAAGTAACTCTAGGAAGAGGCACCTTAGTAAGGAATATTACTAGCATAATATCCAATATTGAAAAATCAATTACCAGATCAGCAGATTTTTCAAAGGAGTACAAGTCATGGACACTTGTCTTCTGAATAAATTGGTATTTTGTGACTTCCCCAGTTTCAAGATAGCGAAGTGCAGCCCTTATAGCACGAAAGGTATAATTGCTAACAGGATCCGTGATGTACTGCACAATTAATAATGATCAGAAGATTGAAAAAATCAACAAAAAGGTAAGTTTTTAGTTCTCATTATTTATACCGGGTCTTTCCTTATCCCCTCCTTTGTTTTTCTGTATACTATTTCTTTGACCCATCCTGGTGGCAACTCAGGTGGGTTGAACTCCACCTCTGCTAGAATCTACAATATAAGGATACAAAATATCTTCGGAATGTCACATCATTTAAGACATAAATTGTTGGTTATGTAGCGGAAATAGTGATAGTAAGAAATACACATTATCTCGAGAGTCTATGTTGCATTGTCCATCTGTATCGCATACATTGATCTTCATTTCCTTAACATACAGTAGTACATCTTGTTTAGACATTAGTCATACTCCTAGTGCAGGGTAAACATAAAACTGCAAAAAATATAAACAAAATGTTATAATCTGATCAAAATTGCTGTATGATATGAGTGAGTTCTATTGTTGACTTTGATGTCAATCTGTACATAAGTTGTGTTTCTCATATGACCCATGATTGTTATGCTAACATAACATGTACTGCTTTCTTAATTCAAATCCAATCATCTACATTTAATGCTATTTCACATGTAGAAAGCTGCATGAACCGCTGGTAACAATCCTTCATCATCACCTCAACAGTAGGCAATTATAAACACCAGATGCAGTGAGTTAGGAAACTCCTCGAGTTTGTTTTTTTTGCATGCAAACTGTTGTGCTGGAGTTGCACTTTGTACGGAAAATCAACAATAAATACCATCAAAGATAAGTTGTAAATATATATCTATGACATAATAAAATCCATTAAAAGGCTTGGACATGCATGCAAACAAATAGTTAATTATGCAAATACATATTATGAAAATACCTTTTAATGAAAACTCTAATGCCACTATATTGGAACCTTACTGAACGAAGTTTTTTAGTGTGTATATTAGTAGCTAAAGCTATTAAAATAAATTATATGCTATCTAATAAGTCATTTATTCATGAACAGATATATCACATGGTATGGTAAAAGACTATTACCTTGAACATCTTGTCCATTTTCTCACCCCCTGCTCTAATCTCTAGCAACCACCCCTTTGGAAGCCATTCGTGCACCTTCTGCATATCATGACGGAACGACCCATAGATCGGTCATGGATATAGGTATAATAAAAATAAATAATGACCTCACCAGATTAAGAAAAAACATACAGGGAGAAAGCTGATACTTTCAGCAGACTTCTTAGACTGTATCCAGTGCTCGTCCATCTCGGAGAAAAGGTAGTTCAGAACCTCTGCCTTCATCATGAATCTGGCCCCTGACACGGGGGAGACGAAATACTGGAGAACAAAAAGCAATCACATATCCCAAAATAAAACAAAACAACATAAATAAAATAGCAAATGCATAGAGAATGTTCAAGTACTAAAATCTGTACGTTCCTGGTAGATACTACTTGTACGCATCTTGCATGACTCATATGGTTGGTAGAGAACGTACCTGGTAGGGGATGCCATCATCCCCACGTTTGACCTCCATAACCCAGCCATCGGGGAGCCAATCTGGCGGCTGCTCCACATCCTCTTCCACCTTCTCCTCGACGTTCCTCGGTTCTTCCACTTCCATTCCCTCGTCTGTGATCGGCAAGCCTCTCATCCTTGGCACAGCTCTGCAAGGTGCAAACTCTCGCCTTTCTCCTCTCGCTCTGTCAGCCCCTCCTTATATTGTCTCAGATCTGAATGAGAACGGGAAAGAGACCGTTGGGCAAGCTATCTACAGCTAGCACAATTAATAATTTCATTTAATGTGGTGGCTGGAGTAAGTACTATCCATTTCTATTTGGGAGTACGTTTGTCAAAATTGGAAGGGTGTGAGGCCATGGTTGTGGGATGTGGGAAAAATATATATAAGTTGTAACACGCCACGAAATATATCTGTGTTTCTTTTCAAAAGAAAAATAAATTAAATGGTGTTCATTTGTTAAGTAATGCCTAGCTGTTTAAACGCGCGTGCGATAGCTGTCGGAATGGCGCGAACTGGCTGTTGGAACGGACGCAAAAAGAGTAGCTAGGATACCCACCTTTTCTCTTTGGCGCGAATTGGCTGTCGGAGTGGCATGAACTAGCTGTCTTTCGCGCGTTGTCTTTGTCCTTTCCTCCATCACTGCTTTGCTCTTTTTTTCTTATGGTGCACCGGCGAAAGGCATGAAAAGATGAAACCGAATCGCGTTCATATTTAATCCAATATGTACCCATTGTAAATGTACGGGTTCATAATTACTAACAAGAATTCTCTATGTCGATGTCGTATTTACTTATTTTTTCTTTTATTCAAAAAGAAATCAGTGGGAGACGTCTACAACAATATTTTCTCTTACAACTAGAGCCTGTCGATATCACCATCCCCGAGCATGGAGTTCAAAAAGTCACGAACGATTGTTAGGAAAATCGCTCGTTCGGCATGACCTAAAGACTATAACCATATAAGTTCAAAGATGTAGGTAATACTTTGCGGACCAACGGGCTCACGACAAACAGCCAAACCAACATCAATGAACACACCGTGTGAGAAATGAACGGAGATGCACGATAACATAAGGTTTGCATGAACATAACATCATAACATCTTAGAGATGAAGCATGCCCGTGTGTTGGTGGACGAAAGCACACATTAATAAAGAAAGAAAAAGAAATCAGCGGCAGAACTTTTAGGCGGGCCCATGGGCACACTAGTTGTCGCACCAACTTCCGTCGTCTCCGGGCCTGCGTACTCCTTTGATTCGACGTATCGTATTATGCGAGGCTTCTGGGTCGGCACAACCTCCTATGGACCTCAAAGGGTCCGGTTTCTCACCGGCGATTCTTCAAGACGTTTCGAGGGACCTCTAGTGGGACATCCGAGGGTTCGATTATCTACAAGAGTTCCTTAAATTGCATCACCAGGACCTTGTGCGATGCCACATTCATCGGCTAGGGGCAGAGCTCCTGTAAGGGGGGCGACTAGTTTGCTATGGGACCAAAGAGGGCTCGGGCTGGGCCGATGTGGCTAACTATGACACACTCCCATAGACCTTTTCGCTCTTTGCGCTCGCATGCCGAATACGCGTGCTATGGAACTTGGAGGCACCAGAGACAATTTGGCGTGTGGTGGCGTCTTGAGACACACGACGGTGTTAATTAGAATGAAAATTGTACCCTTCCGCGCCTCCTTGGCTATTCGTGCGACCAACATGATGGCGGTGGCTCAAAGCCATGCTCTTTGTTTGTAAACATGTATTGTGCTTTTCGGAGGCTCAAAAGGAGAGAGCGTAGTGTTATATGCTTCTAGGGGAAGGGTTTGAAGCAGAAGGGATAAAAATTGGAATAACCCGCCGGCGAAGAGAAGAGGGCTTCCTAATGATGGTAGCTCTTTGTGTGTACACGAATGGGCTTGACGATTAAATTGTCGTGCCAGATGTCGCTCAAGCTGAGCTTGCAAGGAAAGACTCAACAGACCCCTTAGCCGTTGCGGTTGCATCCACCAGTACGATGAGCGTACATGTAGCACAAAGAGTTTGCTAGTTGCATGCCATCATCGGTTATCACGTTGCACTGGCTCTTATTTTTGTTTCTACGCATTTGACGTCATGATCGGTTAATAAACATGACCATTCTATAAGGGGACAATTGTAAGCCGCATGTGCAAAGAAGGATGCTAAGACATGGGCCTTGTACCTAGCAAAAACCTAGGTAATGGGTGTTCACGTCACCCTCATGCATGGCGGACCGAAGGTTCAGCCTGGGCAAACATGTCTAAGATGCCATTTTTTAAAACAAAATCACTATATAAAGTCAACAAATATAAGGCATCGCGCTTCGGCAAGCCTATGCGGCTGTCCAGGCTGTAGGGGTGGTGGGGTCCGCTCCTGCACTCATGCAATGACACACTATATTTAAGAGGGGGAGGTTACTTGGCACTAGAGTAACAATCGGTGATGTGGCCCGTACCTTCTGTAGATTTGCTGGACACGTTCAAGGTTTGCATGCCTCTACATGGTATGAAGATACTGGAGTTTATTAGGTAGGACTGTGTCCCTAGTTCACACTTAAATTGGCACTGTCACTACTAATATACCAACTAGAGAAATGCCACGCCGACACAGATTCATTACATATGTACCCCTAGACAGACCTGAGCCCGGCTGTCGTTACGTTGGGCTTACTCAAACATCTATTTTGCGTCATTTTCTTACATGTGGGACATCCCCTTGTGCCCTGTCAGCAGCAATTAAACCAAATAGATATGTTGCCTTCTAACACGTGGGGACTCAACGCATAACCCGCCAGCGGAGATGAGAACAATTAGAATTGTATTCCTCTTGACATGTGGAACCCGTCACTTAGCCCCATCAGCAGAGGGAAATAACATTCAACAAAATCTATCCTCGAGCCCTCCCAAGCCCCAGCGTGACCGCTCGGCCATGTCAAATGGCTGCACAGGTGTGTCGGTCGCCTTCTACTAATTTCTATACCATGATTATGCATCTATTTCCATACAAACGTAATGTCCATAGAAAGAAACGAGCTTGATCCCAGTTTAGAGAGAATGTGAGTGATGATTCACAAGTATAGGGGGTGTATCGTAGTACTTTCGATAAATAGGAGTGTCGATCCCAACGAGGAGCAGAAGGTGTTGACTAGTGGTATGGAGCAGGAAATCTTTGTAAATACTTAGTAAACGGATTTTTAGGGGTTTTCTGATAAATCAAGGAAACAAAGTGCAAGTAAATAAAAAAGCAAACAAATGCAGCAAGTGGCCCAATCCTTTGTTAACAAAGGACAAGCCAGAGGAAATACTTATGAGGACTAAACGTTCTCGAGGACACATGAGAATACTGTCAAGTGCTTTCGCTTCATATAGCTGATTAATATTCTTTGGTTTCATAAGTGTCGTGTCGGTGAACCTGTGCTATTGTACCGACCTTACTTGGACTAATACATACTTGTGGTTAAAAGCCTTGCAAGAATCCGCAACTACAAGAAAGCAATTAATATATAAACCTAACCGCAGCCTTAAACTCTGAGATCCTACACTCCCTTGTGCAATGGTTTCCTAACGAGGGTTCATGTTTATGTCACTCCGGCAACCCCACAATTAGTATCCAAATACATAATGCATTCCCCTAGGCCCATAAATGGTGAAGTATCATGTAGTCGACGTTCACATGAAACCACTAGAAGAATAGCACCACAACTTAAATACTAGACTATTGAATAGTACCTCAACGCGAATCCACTACTAACAACATGACTTCTCCCATATCCTCAAGAACTAAACGAACTACTCACGAGACATCATATGGATCAAGATCAAAGATGATATAATGATGGATAACAATTTGAACATAAACAATAATTCAATGGTTCCACTCACAAGCATTAACTACAATAGTAATTAACACCAGGAAAGTTTCCCCTAAGAACTATGCAAGATTCAACACAATTGTTATAGCGGGATGGAGTGATGATGATGGTGCTGGTGGAGATGATGGTGTGGATGATGATGTTGATCTCGATGAAGTCTATCTTGATGATGGTGTTGATGGGGACGATCTCCCCTATTCGGGAAGGAATTTCCCAGAATCATGCCTGGGAGAGCTCTTTCTCTCTCTGTGTTTTCCGCCCCGTAGAGGCGGCAGAATCTTTCTGTGGTCACTCCCCGTATATTAGGGTTTCAAGAAGAAGATATAGGCGAGAGGGCGGAGCCAGAGGTGGACCATGTGGGCCACACCCCCTATAGGCGTGGCCTAGGATGGCCCGCGCCTGGGGGGTGTGGGCCCCCTATGGCCCATCCCCGCCTCCCCTTCTGGCATCCTTCGTCTTCTAGGAAAATATGATTTTTTGTAGTTTTTCTGGTCTTCGGGAAATTTCATAAAAACACCTCTTTCTCCATCAGAATCCTGACTCCAGCAGTTCATCCTTCAAGAATCATCTAACATGCAAAAATAGATGAAAATACATAAGAAACACCTCTTAATACGAAATATATCAATAGATAGAGGCAAAATATGATATAGAATGGTGATGCAAATTTGACGTATCAACTCCCCCCAAGCTTAGACCTTCGCTTGTCCCTGCTTAAAATGAGCTAAGTAAACATGTCCACATGGTTATGGAGTGAAGTGTCGATAAAAGAATACGTACAAGAAGCATCACACTTACCAATACACAACTCATAGAAGAAAGCAACTCACCATTATATAACATAGCTTGCAACAAGTACATGAGTCACAATAGAGATGCATAAATATAAATCATAATTGAATTGGCAAACTTTGTTCTGGTCGAGAACAAACAGTTAAAGCAGTTTTCAAATAAAGCTTTTGCAGAAGTTTACAACAGGAGTACTCTTTGCTCAAACATAAAAGGTTTTTCACAATGATAGCTTTCAAAGTAATACTCTTTAGATAAGAGTCTTGTGCAAACAAGTAAGATAAAGAACATGATTGAATAAATCATCATATGAATGCTTAAAACACAACAACTCAAATGCTTGCTGGAGATAGAGAGGAATAGGTTTACTAACACAACTTAGAAGTAGGAGAAAGGGCCCTACATAGAGGGAAGCAGGGATTTCAAGTTCATAAAGATCTTTCAAAAGATTATGGTACTTACTAGCTTTGAGCTCTCATTTCCCCTAACATAAGCATCTTGAGGTGATTAAGGTTAAAGTGAACAATGATGGAGTATATGCTTGATGAAATATAGTTGGCAATCTCATGTCCCTTGAGTACAAGGGCTGCTCCTCATGCTACTCAACTTTATTTACCGGTAAGTACTTGTCATTGTAAGTACATGTGTATCATAAAGAACCGCCAAGAGGGTACCCCTTGCACATGATACAGAAGCTATCCCATAATCAAAATGACAAGGCAGGCAGACAGTGAGCATCTCAGTGACCTTTTTATTTGCTATTTGCTATTTGCATAGGTTTTTATTAAGGATGCTTCACAGATTGCTCACTATGGTTATGCTCCAAGTTTCACCATGATTAGACATGGCTTAGGCTAGCGGCCCAGGCGTTTCTCTAACACACATACATAACTCCATGGATTTACAATCTCCCCTTTTATTTCACACCGACGACATCCGCAAACAAAAGAGCATCATATCAATTGTGTACTAACTACAGGTGCAATGTTGAAAGCGTTCCCCGTGACAACACGGTTCTGCTAATTCCAACGTATAGGTGCAAGCATATACAACTTTGATGACACAATGGTTCAAGTTTATTAGGGGCAAGAAAATAAGGTGTGCCATCAAGTTCGTGAGAGCTTTACTGACTAGGTTTCACATTGTAGGGGTTCGTAGCATGGAAAACAAAATTTTTCTACCGCATGCACACAAACAAGCCAAGATCTATCTACTAGATTGTAGCAACGAGTCGATAGAGGAACTCACCCTCGAAGATTCCAAAGCGGTTAACGAGAGCAGATTCTCATGGGTGATGTAGTCGTACACTTGCCGATCTCAAGATCGCGTAGACAATCCTTTCCCAACCTTCCCACACACAAGCGCTTCCGTAGTCGGTCACACGTTCGGTACTCGTGAAGACCTTCCTCTCCTTGTTCCAAAGAAAGGAGGTTGTAGCACTCTCCTCGCATTCCGGCAGACAACCAGTGGTACCGGGAGTAGAGGGAGATCTCGAGCTTCGCCTTTGCCGAGCGAGTATGGTGGAGTATGAGAGAGGCTTTAGTGGTCTAGGGATTAGACACACCAATTAGAAGGCTCTAAACCAAAGGCTAGGGCAATTAGAAGCTCTAAACCAAAACAGCTCTAAACCGGAGGCTGTGGCTAGGGTTTAGATTTAGAGGATAGGAACTTGTGTCTAGAGGAGGGGCCCCGCCTCCTTTTATAGGTGGGAGGTGGTGCCAAGGGAGGAGTCCCTCCCAACTCGGCCTTGGGTGGTGCACCGCTTGGAGAGGAGGGACTCTCCCCCAAGTCGGTTTCAACCTCCTCCTTCCTCTTCCTCACTTTCTGTTTTTTAGCTTGACTTTCAAACCGGCCATTTGACTTTTCAGTTTGGGATTCAATTTAATCCTTTATTTGGAACAGCGAACACTTAGTACATGATGCAATCATTCAATATGCAATGACACATTCATGTACCCTTCCGGAGTGCCGACATTCCAACCTTCTAGAACATTCTCGAAAACACGGAACTCCTTGAGAATGACTTTCGGACATCTCATCACCATGATATCTCCCTCATCAACAACATTCTATGTCTCGCTCATACTACCATAATGATCCACTGCTATGTTCATGATCGGAAACCATTTCCGTGATATTTACTTTAGACAAATCACACAAGTATTAATGTTTCCTATAATACAATTATAGCATGGTATGTAAACATTTATCATAAGTATGAAGATATGATAATAACCTACTTTATTATTGCCTCTTGGGCATATCTCCAACACACATAACAAAATAATTTTTAATTCAAAAGATAGATGAAGCTTGAGCATTCCCCAATTCCATGTATAGAAATGTGCAGGAAATACCATCAGGGCGAGGTGCCTTAAGTGGACCATGTTGGAGATATGCCCTAGAGTCAATAATAAAAGTGGTTATTATTATATCTTTCTGTTTATGATAAATGTTTACATTCATGATATAATAGTATTAACCGGAAACATTAATACTTGTGTGATTTGTAAACTAAATTAGAGTCCCTAGTAAAGCCTCTTTATAATACTAGCTTGTTGGTTAATAGATGATCATGGTTTCTCGATCATGAACATTGATATGTTATTAACAACAAGATCATATCATTATGATAATGGTGTGATGGACATACTCCTATAGATAAGCGTAGCATAAATATCAAGTCATTTTAATAGTTTGTTTGCTATAAGATTTCTGATACATAATAACATAATTCCTTCGACCATGAGATCATGCTAATCACCATTACCGGAAGGATGATTTGATGACATCAAACACCACACCGTAACTGGGTGGCTATAAAGGTGGCATTGAGTGTTTGGAAAGTATGGGTTGAAGCACATGGATCAAGAGTGGGATTTGTCCATCCATATGACGGATAGATATACTCCGGGCCCTCTCGGTGGAATGTCATCCAATTGGCTTGCAAGCATGTGACTGGCTCATAAGGGATCACATATCACGTGAACGAGAAAAGAGTACTTATCGGTAACGAGGTTGAACTAGGTATGCAGAGATACAGACGATCAAAACCTCGGATAAGTAAATTATCGTGAGACAAAGGGAAATTGGTATCGTATGTAAGTGGTTCATTCGATCACAAAGTAATCGTAGAAATATGTGAGAGCCATATGAATTTCCAGATTCCTCTATTGGTTATTGATCGAAGAAGTGTCTTAGTCATGTCCGCATAATTCACGAACCGTAGGGAGACACACTTAAGGATTCGATGTTGTTTAGTAGATATGGAATGTTAGTAGGGATACCAAATGTTGTTCGGAGTCTCGGATGGGTTCCGGGATATCACGAGGAGATCCGGAATGGTCCAGAGAATAAGATTCATATAAGGAAAGTCCGATTCCGGAGTTCGGAAAAGATTCCGATGTTTTCATCGGAGAGGTTCTAGAAGGTTCTAGAAGGATCACCGGTCCGAAAGGAGAATGGTCCATGAATGTGTCATGGGTAAGTGGAATGATTGGATCATATCCTAGGTCACTTGGTGTGTGCATTTGCAAGAGAGAATTAAAGCTCTAAATTGAAAGTCAAACGGGAAGTTTGAAAAGTCAAACTGGAACAATGGTTTCCTAGTGGGAGAAGAAACAAGTCCTTCTCTCAATACAACTTGGGTTTGGGTTTGGATTCAAACCCACCCCTCTCAAGGCTGCCCCCTCTCATAAATAGAGAGGGAGGGCTGCCCCAAAGCATAAAAGCCCTAGCCCCTCTCAACCCGAAATGCATTGCCACACAAGGCTTAGCCGCCGACACCTTCTCCTCCTACCGGTTTTCTAAACCCTAGATTTTCGGGAAACCCTAATCCACCATAACTCACATCGGCTTAGGCGAAGCCTTGCAGGATCTTCCCTCTACTTCCGACACCACGCCGTCGTGCTGCCGGATTCACGAGGGGAGAACTACAACCTTCGCTGTCTGCTAGAACAAGGGAGAGGAAGGTCTTCATCGAAAATTCGAATGTGATCATGAAGCGCCGGAACGCATACCGTAAGGATCGTCACGCGATCTTGAGATCGCAAGTGTACGACTACATCACCCACGAGAATCAGCCTGCTAACCGCTGGAATCTTCGAGGGTGAGTTCCTCTATCGACTCGTTGCTACAATCTAGTAGATAGATCTTGGATTGTTTGTGTGCATGTGGTATAATTTTTTGTTTTCCATGCTACGTACCCCTACAGTGGTATCGAGCCGCTTCTATATGTAGATCTGCAGACAGGTAGAACACAATGGTCATTGTAAAGTGGTGCTTTTGTTATCAATTGCTTTTTGTGTACTTTGCATATTGTGGTATGATGGGATGAAGCCGGGCTAACCTTACATGACATCGTTCATGAGACTTGCTCCAAGCTTAACGTGCAACTTGTATTGCATAAGTGGCTTTGCGGGTGTTTGTCTCTCCCATCATAGTATAGATTCAATTTAAAACGGGCACTTGATAGTTCAAGCATCAATGTTGTGGTTCTTGTTCGTAAGTTAGAACGACACTTATTGAAAGCCCCAAACCACGTAAAATATGCAAAGAAAATTAGAGGCGTCTAACTTTGTTTTGCAGGGGTGTGCTGTGATGTGATATGGCCATGATTGTGATTATATAGATGTATGCAATGTTCCTTATTGTAAGTTGGCAACCGGCAGGAGCCATATGGTTGTCTTTTAAATTCCGTTAAGACCTGCGTGTCTATTCAAAGTAGTTGTAATAGTTGATGCTGGTGGACGACAACCATGAAGTGGTGCCATTGACCTTGACGCCATACCGGTGATGATGGATATCATGTTCGTGCTTGAAGATGGAGATTGGAAGCACAAGAAGAAAGGCCATATCATATCACATATTATGAATTGCATGTGATGTTAATCCTTTTATGCATCTTGTATTGCTTAGTTCACGACGGTAGCATTATAAGGTTTGATCTTGACGAGCCTAGCATGTACAGACATGGTCTCAGAACATGGGTCACCGAAAGGTAAAGCATGAATCATATAGTAGATATGATGAACATGTTGATTGTTCGCCATTGAAGCTACATCAATTCTCATGATGATCGGTTTTGATGTGGTGGATTTGGTTCGTGTGATCACTAAAACAATTTGAGTGATATTTTTTTGAGTGGGAGTTCACCTAGATTAATGAAACTATTAATTAGAACTCAATTTGTCATAAACTTAGTCTAAACTATTGCAAATATGTTGTAGATCAATGGCGGCCGCTACCATCAATTTTAATGCGTTCCGAGAGAAAGAAAAGTTGAAAAACAATGGAAGCAACTTCGCGGATTGGTTTCGCAATTTGAGGATTGTCCTCAATGCTGGTAATTTTACCTTTGTACTGGATGCACCGCTGGGTGACCTGCCTGCAGCTAATGCTACCGATGAGGTAAAAAATGTTTTCCTCGCTTCTAAGAATCGATTCCTACTCAAAGGTGCTATCTTGTATGGTTTGGAATCGGAGCTTCAGAAAAGGTTTGAGAACCATGACCCACATGATATTGTCCGTGAACTCAGAATGATATTTGAGGCTCACGTGGCAGTTGAGAGTTATGAGTCTTCCGAAAAGTTCTTTATCTGCAAGATGGAAGAGGGCAGCTCCGTCAGTGAGCACGTGCTTAAGATGTCTGGGCACGCAAGCAAGCTTCAAAGCTTGGGTACAGTGATTCCTAATGCTTTGGGGATTCACCGTGTCCTCCAATCACTACCACCAAGTTACAAGAACTTTGTGATGAACTACAATATGCAAAACATGGACAAGTCGTTCGCGAACTCTTCTCCATGTTAAAATCTGCAGAAGTGGAGATCAAGAAAGAGCACCAAATGTTGTTGGTCAATAAGACCACCAAATTCAAGAAGCAAGGCAAGTCTAAGAAAAAGGGAAACTTCAAGAGGGGCGGTAAGAAAGTTACCTACCGAAGAAGACCAAGGCCGGGCCTAAGCCCGACATCGAGTGCTTTACCGTAAGGGAGAAGGTCACCGAAGCGAATTTCCCAAAGTACTTGGCGGATTTGAAGAACGGCAACATCAAGAAGAAAGGTATATCCGATATACATGTTATTGATGTGTATCTCACTAGTACTCGTAGTAGTGCCTAGGTATTTGATACTGGTTCGGTTGCTCATATTTGTAAGTCGAAATAGGTACTGCAGAATAAATGGAAGCTAGCGAAGAACGAGGTGACGATGCGCGTTGGAAATGGATCAAAGGTTGATGTTTATCGCGGTCGGCATGCTTCCTCTTCATCTACCATCGGGATTAGTTTTATACTTAAATAATTGTTATTTGGTGCCTGCGTTGAGCATGGACATTATATCCGGATCATGTTTATTGTGAGACGGTTACTTGTTTAATTCCGAGAATAATGGTTGTTCGATTTATATGAGTAATATGTTTTATGCACATGCACCTTCGATAGATGGTCTATTCTTATTGAATCTCAATTGTGGCAATACACACATTAATAACATTGAAGCTAAACGTTTGAAATTGAGCGATAACTCAACCTATATGTGGCACTGTCGTGTTGGTCATATTGGAGTGAAACGTATGTAGAAACTCCATTCCGATGGACTTCTTGAATCACTTGATTTTGAATCACTTGAAAGATGCGAAGCATGTCTGATGGGTAAAATGACTAAGACTCCATTTTATGGTATGATGGAGCGAGCTACGGACTTATTGGAAATCATACATACCGATGTGTGGCCCAATGAGTGTAGCATCGCTGGGATGGTTATCGTTATGTTCTTACCTTCACGGATGACTTGAGTAGATATGAGTATATCTATTTCATGAAACATAAGTCCGAAACTTTCGAGAAGTTTAAGGAATTTCAAAGTGAGGTAGAGAATCAACGTAATAAGAAGATTAAATTTCTACGATCTGATCATGGAGGTGAATATCTAAGTTACGAGTTTGGCGAGCATTTGAAGAAATGCGGAATACTTTCACAATTGACACCGCCGGGAACACCACAGCGTAATGGTGTGTCCGAACGTCGTAATCGAACTCTCTTAGATATGGTTCGTTCTATGATGTTACTTACAGATTTACCGCTATCGTTTTGGGGTTATGCATTAGAAACAACCGCATTCACTTTAAATAGGGCACCATCTAAATCCGTTGAAACGACACCGTATGAATTATGGTTTGGGAAGAAACCTAAATTGTCGTTCCTTAAATTTTGGGGTTGCGAAGCTTATGTAAAGAAGTTACAGCCAGACAACCTTGAACCCAAAGCGGAAAAATGCGTCTTCATAGGATACCCGAAGGAAACTATTGGGTATACCTTATATCATAGATTCGAGGGCAAAATCTTCGTTGCCAAGAATGGATCTTTTCTAGAGAAGGAGTTTCTCACGAAAGAAGTGACTGGAAGGAAAGTGGAATTCGACGAGGTTGTTGAACCTTCTTTCGAACTTGCGAGTAGCGCAGCACTGGAAGTAGTTCCTGTGGCTCCTGCACCAATAAGAGAGGAAGCTAATGATGTTGATCATGAAACTTCTGTTGAATTTAATACAAAACCTCGCAGGTCAACGAGAACTCGTGCCACTCCTGATTGGTATGATCCCATTATGAGTGTCATGTTGGTGGACAATACTGATGACCCTGCGACATATGAGGAAGCGATGATGAGCCCAGATTCCAATAAATGGCAAGAAGGCATGAAATCTGAGATTGGATCCATGTACGAAAACCAAGTATGGACTTTGGTGGACTTACCGGATGGCCGGAAGGCTGTCAAGAACAAATGGATTTTCAAGAAGAAAACATGTGTTGATGGTAATGTTACTGTCTATAAATCTCGACTTGTCGCAAAATGGTTTCGACAAATTCAAGGTTGACTACGATGAGACTTTCTCACCAGTAGCAAAGATAAAGTCTGTGAGGATTACATTAACAATCGCTGCATATTATGATTATGAGATATGGCAGATGGATGTCAAAACGGCGTTCCTCAATGGAGACATTGATGAAGAGTTGTATATGATGCAACTCAAAGGTTTTGTCGATCCTAAAGATGCTAACAAGGTATGCAAACTTCAACGGTCCATATATGGATTGAAGCAAGCATCCCGAAGTTGGAATCAACGTTTTGATAAAGTAATCAAAAGATTTGGTTTTATACAAACTTATGGAGAAGCTTGTATTTACAATAAAGTGAGTGGGAGCTCTGTAGCATTCTTAATACTATATGTAGATGACATATTGTTGATTGGGAATGATGTAGACCTTCTTAATAGTGTCAAGGATTATTTGAATAATAGTTTTTCAATGAAGCGAAGCAACTTATATATTAGGCATAAAGATTTATAAAGATAGATCGAGGCGCCTAATATCATTGTCACATAGTACATGTTTGGACAAATTTCTAAAGAGGTTTGGAATGGAAGATAGCAAGAAAGGGTTCTTGCCCATGTTGCCATATACGAACTTGAGTAAAACTCAAAGTCCAGCAACGGAAGAAGATAGAGAAAGGATGAGTAAGACTCCCTATGCCTCAGCCATAGGATCTCTTATCTATGCCATGCTATGTACTAGAACCGACATTGCATATGTTGTTAGTTTGACTAGCAGATATCAAAGTGATCCAGGAGTGGATCATTGGACAGCGGTCAAAAACATCCTTAAGTACTTGAGAAGAACTAAGGATATGGTTCTTTCTTATGGAGGTGATGAACAGCTCGTTGTTAATGGTTAAACCGATGCTAGTTGGAACACCGATCCAGATGATTCTAAATCTCAATCTGGATACTTATTTACTTTGAATGGTACAGCAGTTAGCTGGAGGAGTGATAAACAAAGCGTTGTGGCGAGATCTTCAACTGAATCGGAATACATAACTGCTTTAGAGGCTTCACAAGAGGCGATATGGATGAAGGAGTTCATTAAAGAGCCCGGTGTGGTTCCAAGTGCGCTGGACTCAATGTTTATCTACGATTATAACATGGGCGCCATAGCCAATGCGCAAGAACCAATGTCACACAAGAAGCTGAAGTACATCAAGCTACGTTTTCATGCTATTCGAGAGAACGTCCAAGATGGTGACATAAAGATTTGCAAAGTACACATAGATATGAATATGGCGGATCCGTTAACTAAACCTCTCCCGAGGGAAAAACATGACCAGCACCAAACCGCCATGGGTGTTCGGTATATTACCCTCTAATCAGATTAGTTGACTCTAGTGCAAGTGGGAGACTGTTGGAGATATTCCCTAGAGGCAATAATAAAAGTGTTTATTATTATATCTTTGTGTTTATGATAAATGTTTACATTCATGCTATAATAGTATTAACCGGAAACATTAATACCTGTGTGATTTGTATACTAAATTAGAGTCCCTAGTAAAGCCTCTTTATACAAGTAGATTGTTGGTTAATAGATGATCGTGGTTTCTCGATCATGAACATTGAGATGTTATTAACAACAAGATCATATCATTAGGAGAATGGTGTGATGGACATACTCCTATAGATAAGCGTAGCATAAAGATCAAGTCATTTTAATAGTTCGTTTGCTATAAGCTTTCTGATACATAGTAACCTAATTCCTTCGACCAGGAGATCATGCTAATCACCATCACCGGAAGGATGCTTTGATGACATCAAACACCACACCGTAACTGGGTGGCTACAAAGGTGGCATTGAGTGTTTGGAAAGCATGGGTTGAAGCACATGGATCAAGAGTGGGATTTGTCCATCCATATGACGGATAGATATACTCTAGGCCCTCTCGGTGGAATGTCATCCAATTGGCTTGCAAGCATGTGACTGGCTCATAAGGGATCACATATCACGTGAACGAGAAAAGAGTACTTATCGGTAACGAGGTTGAACTAGGTATGCAGAGATACTGACGATCAAAACCTCGGATAAGTAAACTATCGTGAGACAAAGGGAAATTGGTATTGTATGTAAGTGGTTCATTCGATCGCAAAGTAATCGTGGAAATATGTGGGAGCCATATGAATTTCCAGATTCCTCTATTGGTTATTGATCGGAGAAGTGTCTCACCATGTCCGTGATAATTCACGAACCGGAGGGAGACACACTTAAGGATTCGATGTTGTTTAGTAGATATGGAATTTTAGTAGGGATACCGAATGTTGTTCAGAGTATCGGATGGGATTCGGGATATCACGAGGAGATCAGGAATTGTCCGGAGAATAAGATTCATATAAGGAAATTCCGATTCCGGAGTTCGGGAAAGATTCTGATGTGTTCATCGGAGAGGTTCTAGAAGGTTCTAGAAGGATCACCGGTCCGGAAGGAGAATGGTCCATGAATGTGTCATGGTGTGTGCATTTGCAAAAGAGAATTTAAGCTCTAAATTGAAAGTCAAACGGGAAGTTTGAAAAGTCAAACTAGAACAATGGTTTCCTAGTGGGAGAAGAAACAAGTCCTTCTCTCAATCCAACTTGGGTTTGGGTTTGGATTCAAACCCACCCCTCCCAAGGCTACCCCCTCTCATAAATAGAGGGGGAGGGCGGCCCCAAAGCATAGAACCCTAGCCCCTCTCCACCCGAGCCGCCACCACCGCTGCCTTTCGCCGCCACGCCGCCGCCTTGCGCCGCCATCGGTCCGTCGCCGCCGCTCTAGCCGCCGCGGACACCTTCTCCTCCTCCCGGTTTTCTAAACCCTAGATTTCCGGGAAACCCTAATCCACCATAACTCGCACCGGCTTAGGCGAAGCCCTGCGGTATCTTCCCTCTACTTCCGACATCACGCCGTCGTGCTGCCGGATTCACGAGGGGAGAACTACAACCTTCGATGCAAGCTGGAACAAGGGATAGGAAGGTCTTCATCGAGTACCAAACGTGTGCCCGACTGCGGAAGTACTGCCGGAACGTAGCGCCGGAAGGATCGTCTACGTGATCTTGAGATCGGCAAGTGTACGACTACATCACCCACGAGAATCTGCTCTCGTTAACCGCTTTGAAATCTTCAAGGGTGAGTGCTTCTATCGACTCGTTGCTACAATCTAGTAGATAGATCTTGGCTTTTTTGTGTGCATGCGGTAGAATTTTTTTGTTTTCCATGCTACGAACCCCTACAGGCCAATCTAGAAATTTGCATTGAATCTCCTCCTATGCGATACGGGGCTTATAGCTCCCATACGACGTCTTTACGTGGAATTGGAAGGAACATGACATCGTTGCAAAGAATAGCTCGCATGCGACACTTCTGAAGCGACAAATAGCTCCCGTGTGACTCTTCCACTTAACCTCACGAGACCGTCAACGAATTCGAATCAGCTGAGCATAGTAGGACCCACAACCTCTCCACGTCACAGCGGAACTCACCTGTTGTCCACCTCATATCGTGGGACCCACGCTGTGGTTGAAGGGAGCCGTTGGCCTGATCCGTCCCCGCACCCGAGCACTGCCGCCACCATTCTAGCATCTCATCCCCTTCCGTTTTCTTCTCCGACGAGCAAGTGCGGCAACACCGGCGAGGGATGTCGAGCTCTGCTTCAGCCTCCCTCCGCTCATGGCTTCGGTATGGTGCGGTGCCGATGAGGAGGTGCCTCGATTGCCCCCGTACCGCGCCCCTGAAGGGGCTTGTCACATCCACCGACAAGAACGACAACATTGGCTGGGAATTTGTGAAGTGTGAGAGCAAGCCCGAGCCAGGAAAGGTGAGAGTTGAGTGTTCCGAGCGCCAATTTCTCACTTTTCTTTCGAAATTTCATGCATTTCATCGAATTTGGGATTTAGGGTTCATCTCTGCGATTTCAGGAACTGCCAAAATGTGGGCATTTTGAGTGGCTTGATGAGTACATCGAGTGAACTGGGGTGGAGTTAACATCCCGGGAGCTCGAAAACCCGTCCGTGCTGGAGCAATTGGGGGGATCTGGCAACCCCATTTCCGCTGGTACTATGGTGGATGCGAAAGTGAAGGCCGAGCTGAAGAAGATGAACAAGCAGCTAAAGCAAATCATCGAATTGAAGAAGCAGGACAATCTGATGTCCGGTTTTTTATTTTTGAGTAATTTCTCTCGGATTAGTTTATCTCCTGATCATTAGTCATTAGACAGCGCAATCGGTGTTCGAGTGATGCTTTGATCGAGTAATGGTCTATGTCTTTGGCTTGAATAAAATGCAACACAAATTCGGGCAAATTTTGAGCTGTTCTGTTTTCGAAATCAGTGTTCCTTCATTTTCGTTGTTCCTTCGCCATCGAGCGTGTGAAGGGGACGGGTTGAAAAGTAAAAAAAAACAATTGACGAGGAGTGATTGAAAAAGGCCAGACCCAAATAGAACTTAGCTAGGCCAAAATGGTCGTATCCGGGCCCAATAGTAACTACTTGTAGATTCGGCAAAAAATAGTACTCACGTTACAATCTAACTAGGGACGTGTGGATCTGCAGATACTCGTGCTCATGTCGCAATCTTTTATTTTTTGAAAATGAATCATGTGTTGCATGTGTTGTTTGAAAATAATCAACCATCATAACGTTAACTTATTCTTCCTTTTGAGATTTTCTAATTTCACTCATTTTATAAATATTGCACGAGTATTATATGAGAACTTTTTTATGCACTTGTGTTGCATGTCTTGTTTGAAATGAACTCATTTTATAACGTTAACTTATTCTTCCTTAATCAACCATGTGTTGCATGTGTTGTTTAAAAATGAACCATGTTATGTCTTTTGTTTTATGCACTTGTTGTTTTGGGTGTTTTGACAAATGAAAATACAATAAAACACAAGTCAAGTGATAATAGATTATAAATATTGCATGAGTAAAACACGGGATATATAATAAAGTAGATAACATTACATATATTAGATAACATTACAATAAAAGACAAGGGGTACAATATAGACCCTAAGGGAAACTAATCCTAAGGGCCTGACGCCCAAACCCTGGGCTAAACCCTAACCCTAGCTACTACGTGGGTTTAGCCCGGCTTCCGGTCAACCTCGCCGCCGGGAGGCTGCCCTACTCCATAGGCGGTGGGGGCGGTGCAGTGCCACCGCCTCCAAACTGCGCAGCATTCTGCAAGCCGACTCTCCCATTGCTCCTTGCCGCTGCTCCTCCTGGAAGGCCTATGATTGGCCTCCCGTCGGTCCTCCTCCTCCTCCCGTTTCCGCCTTTTCTTCAAGGCGCGCACGGCCTTCTTCTCCTCCCACTTGGCGTAGCAGCCAGCTCCTTCGCCTCACTTCTCCGCCCGCCCAATACTGTCAAGGGGCCATCGTCGGAAGGTTGCCGCCGACCGGGAGGGGTGGGACGGGCGAAGGGCCTTCGGCCCAGGGGAAGGGCGGGACTTTGTGTCGCCTCCCCTTGTTGCCACGCCTCGGGCGCGTGGGAGCCTCCTGCTCCCAGACCTGCTTGTGGTCCGGGTGGTTGTCCTCGTAGCTGACCTCGGATTCCGAAGGGAAGCTGGGGGGGAGGTCGCCATGGTCGCTGGAGTGTTTTTGGGGCTGGGAGAAGACAAAGGGATGGGATCGAGGTTGAAGATGAGGGGCAAGATGAGATGAGGAGGCAAAGACGTTTTGCCTATTTATTGAGGGCCCGACA
Organism: Avena longiglumis; assembly: GCA_030063025.1. Classification (NCBI taxonomy): domain Eukaryota; kingdom Viridiplantae; phylum Streptophyta; class Magnoliopsida; order Poales; family Poaceae; genus Avena; species Avena longiglumis. Next base: position 27,889,771 of record CP125974.1, read on the forward strand.
TGAAGGGCGGCATGAGAATCCTGTGTTGGCGCAGTCGCGTGTGCCGCGTTGCGTGTAGGCAGCGGGCGAATCACTGCGTGATCAATGCGGTTAGTGTAAAAATTTCTAGGATGCGTGACCCTGCACGCTTCGCCGCATGCATGCATGCATTAATAGGAAAGAGAGAAAAACCGTCCAAGGTAGTTGTTCATTGGCAGTGAAAAATAAAAGAGAAAATAGAATTTGGCTTTGATTTATTCGGCAATAAATGCAGGAATCTAGGACCAAGGTAGTTGTCACACGACATGCATCAAACTCGTTCGGTTTTACACACGTAGTCAAAGTTTATAAATATTGACTTTTTCTATGGCGCATGAACCGGAGGGGAGTAAGTTTGACTGAAGAAAGTTGTTAGACGTACACTTATTTAATCCGGCGGAGGGAGTAAATACGCTGCAGCGCTGCTGCGTTAGTTGGTTGCACGTAAAATAGCTAGACTACGACGCGAGAGGCAGCTGCATGCATGGTGCAGCCCGCCCTGCCCAGCGCCCTCGCATGCCATGCTCGGTCCAACGGTTAATAGAGTCTGCCATGTTGTACCTTATATTTATTACATATTTTAGATTTTGATATTTTTTCTTATATACGTATTCAAATTTTATAAATATTCACTTTTTCTATGGCGCATGAACCGGAGGTGAGTAAGTTTGACTGAAGAAAGTTGTTAGACGTATACTTATTTAATGCGGCGGAGGAAATAAATACGTTGTAGCACTGCTGCGTCGGTTGGCTACACGCAAAATAGCTAGACTGCGACGCGAGAGGCAGCTGCATGGCATGCATGCATGATTCAGCCCGCCCCGCCCAGCGCCCTCGCATACCACGCTCGGTCCAACGGTCAATGGAGTGTGCCACGCTATACCTTATCTATTCATGGAAAAACGATGAGAGCCAATCAAATTCCACAATCATCCATCCCACGGATCGCCAAGAGCTAGCCGCGAAATCCTTCTAAAGACGCCAACCAATTAGGTTTGCAGAACAAGCCATTCCACGGATCGCCCAGAGCCACCCGCGGATTCCTTCTAGAAGACACGATCGGACGGCCACAGTATCGCTCTAGGGTTAGATCTACGTTCCTCATTTGGCCTTAGGGTTAGCAGGGTTTAGGATGCAGTCAACGGGGTTTTCACAAGTTTGACCACACATTCAAATATGCATAACTAATTCAAAAAAATCAAAAAAATACAAAACCTTCGCATGGTATCATGTTATGTGACATAGTTGTGAGAAAAAATATAAAACTTGGTCTATTGATCATATTTCAAAAAACCCTTCACAAAATGACCTATCTCCTCCGAGGTTTTCTAGCTTTCAGGTCAAATGACCAATGATATAGCTAGAATCAAGGCATAGTTTGTGATAATGTGCCCATATTAGGCATGCATGTGTATAATGGGATGACTAACAATGTTGTAGTACGAAGTTTTCCTTTTCGACGCACAGAAAATCCATTTTCTATTTTATGAGTGCAGAAAGAGGGGGGATTTGTGAAGCAACCACCAAATTTAAGTTTCAAAATGGTAACATCCTATTTTTCAAAAATACTAGACCACCTAGTATGTACAATTTCCCTACTTGAGTATCTCAAACCTTTTATTCCATCCCTGGTGAAAAAGACAAATCCTGCCGAATCGGTTGGAAGTGGATAAGATATGAACTACAGGTACATGATTTCATGCTAATGATTTTTTGTAAAAATCATTTTTAGGTTCACAACATGCTATTTCATCAGAGATCAAATGCTATTTTTGTGAGCCTCATCCCCTAGCTAAGAATATTTACGAAAACCCTTCAAAAAGTTTGACCAGACATTCAAATATGCATAACTAATTCAAAACAAAATCAAAAAAATACAAAACCTCCGCATGGTGTCATGTTATGTGACATATTTGTGAGGAAAAATATAAAATTTGGTCTATTGATCATATTTCAAAAAACCCTTCACAAAATGACCTATCTCCTTCGAGGTTTTCTGGCTTTCGTGTTAAATGAGCAATGGTATGGCTAGAAACAAGGCATATTTTGTGATAATGTGCCCATATTGGGCATGCATGTGTATAATGGGATGACTAACAAAGTTGTAGTACACACTTTTCCTTTTCGACGGACAGAAAATCCATTTTCTATTTTTGAGTGCCGAAAGAGGGGGAATTTGTGAAGCAACCACCAAATTGAAGTTTCAAAATGGTAACATCCTATTTTTCAAAAATAATAGACCACCTAGCATGTACAATTTCCCAACTTGGGTATCTCAAACCTTTTATTCCATCGCTGGTGAAAAAGACAAATCCTGCCGAATCGGTTGGAAGTGGGTAATATATGAACTACAGGTACATGATTTCATGCTGATGATTTTTTGTAAAAATCATTTTAGGTTCACAATATGATATTTCATCAGAGATCCAATGCTAGTTTTGTGATCCTCGGCCCCTAGCTAAGAATATTTATAAAAACCCTTCAAAAAGTTTGACCAGACATTCAAATGTGCATAACTAATTCAAAAAAAATCAAAAAATACAAAACCTTCGCATGGTGTCATGTTATGTGACATAGCTGTGAGGAAAAAAATCAAAATTGGTTTTAGAAATGGTCGAAAAAACTTGCGTAGAAATGGGGTGGTTTACCCTAGCTTTGGAGCCCATTTCTACCACATTTTGGGTGAGGGTGAGTTGTACTTCACAAAAGGGATCAGGGTGATGATGAGTTGTACTCTACATATGAGAAAAACGTTGGAATCTCATACCAACATAGAAAAGTACACATAGCTACATTTGTTGAAATTCAAATTTACCATCATATTTGAATTTTGGCCAAATTATCAACAAGTGCCAAATTATTATAATAATAAATGTTTACAACAACAAAAAGTGCCAAATTATTACAGTAACAAATGTTTAAAACAACAACAAGTGCCAAATTATTACAATAACAAATGTTTACAACAACAACAAGTGCCAAATTCAAAGTCTATTTCTTTTGGCTCTTCTTACCCCTCGTTTTCTTCTCCTTCACAAGTTTCACACCAAACAACAGGTTTATGCTCTTATTTTTCTTACCATTACTATATGGCCTCCCCACAGCACGCCCAAGAGTCTCCTTCACCTCTTGCACCTCCTCAACAACACAATCTGGCACCAGAGCCTCATCAACATGGTCACTTTGCACCAGAGCCTCATCAACATGGTCAGTTTGCACCAGAGCCTCAACAACATGCTCATTTTGCACCAGAGCCTCAACAACATGCTCATTTTGCACCAGAGCCTCAACAGGAGGCTCATTTTGCACCAGAGCCTCAACAACATGCTCATTTTGCACTAGAGCCTCAACAACATGCTCATTTTGCACCAGAGCTGCCAAATCAGAAACAGTGCGCCCTAAAGCCTCAACAGTTTGCACATCATCCTCCAAAACAAGTTCAGATTGCCTCAAAGACCAAACATGATCCGTTAGTTCTCTTCTTTCTTTGGTTATTCATTCTTGCCCTTTTCATCGCCAAAGATTCACAACAACAAGAGGTGGGCCTTTTTCTCAACTCTTCCTCCTGAAACCAAGCGAGTTATATGGGGGATAAAAATCATCAATAAGAAATGGGATAGATTTTGGATGAACATTGTTAAGGGATAACCCGTGGGGAAAGCCAGCATAAGTAGGTCGGCCCAAGATGCAGCACCGCCCCCAGGAAAGACAACTCTAGCCGACTGGCAAGCAAGCCCGGCTGGGCTTATAACCTTCCCAGCTGGCCCATCTAGCCGGTGGCCAGAAGAACCGGCCGGGTAGCCGTTCCCACCCGGCTCACCTCAGATTTGATGGATATCACGGAAGGACTAACGCTCTATGCGGGGTACGCTTCTGGCTCTTCCTCGTCATCAAGGAAGCTGGCATGTCGTCATGACCAGCGCTACCCGATGAAGATAAAGCGAGACGGTCGCTGATTCAGCAAAGCGGTCCGGTGACCATTAGCAAGGTGCACCCCAAAGGAAGCCCGGTTACCACTAAAGAGAAGGATGACGCTAAAAGAAGGGCGATCGGTCTCGGCCCACCGGGCCCTCGCAATGGGCTCCGCCTTGTAAAACCCATATCCAATAGTAAACCCTAGGACCGATCTCGTAATCTGCCCCTGCACCAAAGATATAAGGGAGGGCAGAGCCAGGGTCCTAGGTAGGCAACGATAGAAGGAGAGAAGTGTTATCATCTAGTTCCCATCTTCCTCTAACCACCGATAGTAGCTAAGGAAACAATTCAAGGAGCATCTGTACTGAGCATCAAGCTCCCATACATAGTTCATCTTGTAGGAGTAGGGGTGTTACCTCGCCAGGAGGGCCCCGAACCTAGGTACGTCCCTATGTTTACAGTGCGTGCCCAACCCGTTGCGTGAGCCACCGAATGCATCCATGTGTCTGTTATTTGCCATCCCCGATTGGTCTGCCGTGTTCCACACCCCGAACTAGTTCGCTGGCCTAGGCCCCATGATTTCTACAGACGGCATAATATTGCACGCGGCGTCTAGAGTAACCTCTTCTACCCAAGCCAAAGATTTATCGCCGGATCGCCGACCCTAAGCAATATGCAACTGAACGAAGCACAATGA